>UZAN01040189.1:45420-68309 GCA_900618425.1 Echinostoma caproni
GTATGCTAGAAAAAACTACAAAACGCGCAGCGGTTGAAACCATCCCAACGTTGACCTCAACAGATCTATAGGACACATGCATCTCCTGTCGTTTACCCAGCCATCACATCAAACTTCATTATTTATTTGTGGATTAAAATCGCAAAACACTGTGTTAGGCAAATTATTCGCAATATTTCAAACCTATTGAATTAATAATACTATTTAAGTGATGCTTTTACTCGGAATACTGTGGAGAAATTATTGCTCTGCAAATGAATCTCATCAAAGCTGCCATCGTTGGTTCAGTCAAAGAAACGAATTGAACGTGTAGGAACTCTCAGTCGCCAACGTGAGTGTGGAACGACTTAGTATATCTATGGAACCTGATACAACATGAAGCACCTGTGCATAGCGGATGCTTTACAGAACGACTTTATAAGTCCTTCATTAACCTGTGGTCTTGCACTCTTCCACGTGCCAATAAACAGAGTCTAACGCCAGCGGAGTATACTTTGCGAGTATATTTCTTTTGTTAAGAAACTTCCTAACGCAACTTCATTGAGCTCTCCCAGTATCTAGAACTACCCACACTTTTTAATTAATTTCTGATTGCTTTCATTACGAAGTGCGCATTTTCTTCTCATGTCTGAAAGACGAGGTGCTGTTTTGACACTTCTAGCGATTGCATGAACACTTATCTTGCCCTTGATACTGGTTATTGGTTGGTAACTTTGGGAGCTAGCAAACACACACTTACGGGTTTGAAACGGACTTCTTTTATTAGTAATTTGATTCCTCTCATTTAATTCCATTCCGGTATTAAACTACCTTGTACTTTTATTTGACAATCTAGTTAGCTGCCAGACTTGACCTAACCACGATAGGACATAACACATTTGCTTAAGATAGGTAACTTGCCGTTCTTTTCGAATGGGTTATATATTTTTCTATGGGTGTAACCTACTTCTGGCAGTGGTGATAATTTGAACTAGCAACTTATTTATTTACTGATTTGTGACGCAGACGCAATAAATAGCTTGTTCACAATGAACCTACTTCGGTAAATTAATTCTTACCTAGATGAGAAGGTTTCACCAAACGACCATACATGAGGCTTCTCCAGAAAAGTTCCCATTCATATTCAATAAATTTCGCACATAAATGGTCGATCATTTCTGTTGACTTAAAATTGAGGTACTGCGGTTATGGGTTCAGTAGGCATTCCGGTTTTATGTATAATGATTTTTCGAAGAGATCAATTGCTGTTGTTCCAGCATTGGCCTTTTCCTTCTCTCACGATTTTGCAAAATTTTTCTCATAGTAAAGAGCGTGTTCCCTGGTATGTAACCGACTAAGGAAATATGAATTAGCTGATAATCGATATTTTCATCTCAAACGATCAGTTCTCGACAAGTTCCGTAAACAGTTCAATCTTCAAAACTTGAAAAGTTCACTGCAAATATATGCAATATGCGATAAAATTTCATAGACAAATCGGTCATTGGGTCACTGGTACACGATCCTTCAATTGCTATTATTGTCGGATAAATTTATATTGNTCAACGTTAGTTACAATGATGTTCCAATTAACCGTTATTGATTACGAACTGCCAGACATGTTGTTTCGGTCGAAAAAGTAATGACTTTCTACCGGATAGCAAACGCACACAAGTAGAAATGCATATACATGTATGTATACAGATAACTATGAAAATAACACTGAGTGCATTTGGACAGTTCAAATGGTACACGCTATATTTTGACACTCTTAGTAAGTTTAAAAGCACTTCACTATTTTATGATTTCACTGTGATAAAGAAAGGTAGTACTTTTGCTGCATGGACCATGTGACTATCACAAGATCGAATCTTTCACAAAAACAACTGCGCCTGTGCTCACAGAAAAATGAACACTGAATCTCAGGATGAAGCACACATCCTATTTTGTGAAAATTTCAACCGTATGGCATTATAGCTAAAAATGATGTCCGAACGAAACAGATAGCTCAGCTTGAGCGAGGAAACTGTGAAAAAACAGCGACAANGTGGTTTTCAACGAAACATGATCATATGGCTTTCGTTTTAGTCGTGAGGTGGGCTATCTCCCCCCTCCCCCGATACGCCACAAGCACATCCGTTCCACCCGGGAGCGTTATGATCGTCATCGTTGATCGCGAGAGAGAGAGAGAGGGTTCAGTGGCACCGCAGATGCCACTTTGGAGTATATTTCTCGTATGTGTGGCACCATGAAGGACTGCATAAATGAGCTACCTATNGTAGTGACATTTTTTACTCTGAACTGAGCTGAGCGATTGTGTAGACACCCCGTTTTTCACATTATTACTCAACTTCTCTGTAGTCACTGGCGTCTTCCGGATTATATTCATTCCGCTGTGAACCAGCCCGGTTCGTAGAAAAGAGTGCATTTTTTTCACAGATAAACACGCCGGGTTTTATTTTAGAGAAGAGAAAAAGGTAATATGACGACCTGTGTTTGAGTCATTTCTTTCTCGACATGTTCAACACTGACAATGGTACGAGGCTCTTAGATATGAGATTATAGGGATCGATTAAACCAACTTCAACCTGCATCGATAAATAAATTTAGGGTGCTCACCAAGAAGTTAATGGTGTTGAATACCATTTCAAAAGACGAAATCTGTACAACATAGGTGCTATGAATGCTGGTGGGCTGTTGAACTATGTTCTTAAAAGAGTACCCCATAACTACGAATTGTGTCTATAATGGTTACACACGCTCATTGATCAGCTTCGAGTCCGATTAAAGTGATATGAAGCATTACGAAAAGTTAAATCAAAACGCAGCTCCAAAATCAACATGCCAAATGATGGCTAGTGAGAATGGCCTGTTTGGAAAGCATTGCTGGTGATGCCATGTCTCAAATCATGAAGAATTATTGTCACGTTCGTGTACATTATCCAAAAACTATAAAATGCCTGGATTTTAGTAGATTTGATAATTAGTTCTTTGTTCCAAGTAGTGAACGTTTCGTGAGCGGGAAATATAAATCGGGAATTTCTACCACCGTTGAAGTCAATTTGTCGAGTACTTGATAAATTCAGTAGAATTTTGAGCACATTTACAACTACAGTACGCTGGTTTTATATTTGATGTTCCTGGGTAATTTCATACAGAAGCAGACCCTCGGTAGGCAGTGTTTTCCAGGGCACGTGCTGAATAAAGGCAAATCAAGACAGGCAGTTCGTGCATTGGTAAAATCAAACGATCATGGAAAACTCGCAGACTAGGTTGCGCAGGTCCATATTTTGCTTATCGTTGGGATGCAAATGGTAAATCTGTCAAAAACTGAGGCTTCTCCTAGTTTGGTCAAGGTCATCAAAAGCAGTTGAATCTATTTCCATTTCGAATAAAGGAGGAGTCACCTGTGATCCCAGTGGCGAATGAGTCGAGGGGAGAAACCAGCTGCAGTAGCCACGCCTATCATCTTATGCAAGCCAATCATCTCTTTAGGCATGCATTTCTATGTCCGAAGTACGTAAGCAATCGCATTTGATTAACAGAAAACGGTTTTATTCGAGAGAAACTCGGCCTCAATGAAATTTACTCATTGGGTTATCGAGAGCTTGGACTGACTCCACTCATGCGATGAATCATGCTCACATTCACGTCTAGGCAATGTGATAGACGTGATTCCCTTTTTTTACCCAACTGACTGAGGTCAATTAACTCCGGGTTCGTTCATTCGTATCTATGGCGAGAACTGCCCACCTTACCCCACCGAAACTTTCCTCCTCGCTAGGTAACTCACTCAAAAATACTTGTGACTCTTTGCGGAGAAGTTAGTTCATTGGGAATGGACGGGGTTTAAGAAAGACACGGTCCAATCGGTGACGCTTGACGGCCGAAACACAAAATATTCTTTTTGGGTTCACAGTGGAATGCGATTTGTTGGATTCACTTGAGGTTACAGCGGATTCACTCGAAGTTGAATAGCTGTAGTGTAGCAGGATGTTCACTATTCACTGATATAATTACCCTTGTAGTGAAGGCACGCGAGTGTAGGCAGTTCAAATTTATGCTATTTGACTTGAAAATGTGCTGGAGCCTGACTGTCAAATAGAAGCATAGTCTGTGGGAAATTCTGCATCAGTCAGATGGAACTCCTGAAATCTGTACCGGAATCACTGTGGATTTCGAAGTTAACTGCCTGCTACGTTATAGCCAATCTCACGGTTATGTCAAAACTGGAGAATCTCAAGAATATTCACACACATTACCATCAATACGGAACGTGACACAACTAGTCAGACAATCTTGGTTTGATTCACATGGCTAAGCTTTCAGTCATGGCGAGAACCGATTTTATTAGTGTCTACCCTCCAACAAAATTGCACCATTATGACTGTAAGGCTTCCAACTTTAGGTTTTGACGTTGGGCCTACAATTGTGCTATTCAATCCCTAAAACCAAAGTCAAACAACCGATAACTTGTTACCTTTCGGATTTACAGGGTACATTCGTTTGTACCACTTAACGCCGTGGAAGCCTATAAAACGGGGATACAACAGCGATCCCGGGTCGTGTCAAGTGGGGAATTTCCATTGCTGATGGCAAAGACTTTTGTTGCAAGCAGCTCAAAGAAGGAACACTGAGTGTCAATGGGCAATATATATATATATATATATCGGGGGAGGGGGGAGATAGCCCTCCTCACCTTACAGAATTTAGTGCCCTAGTTACAACGTTTGAGTTGCAGATGTACGGGCATTTTTCTGCTTATGGGTCATGCGCCTAAGCCGGGAGTTAGCGGTACGACTATTACGAAAGCCGTATTATCATGGTTCGTTGAAAATAACAACTATTAAATTTATTCTTGGTGTTCAATTCAGATCCTATTTATCTACGTTGCTCACGGTGGTGTAAACTCGCGATTTTTCCTCTCTTTACTAGGGTGTTTAGAGGTTTAGTCGGTTTGCATTGTGTGTTCATCTCAGTGTTCTTATGTCGGACGTCATTTGCCTCTGTGATTGCTGAAGTACGAAACCGATCATTCCAGTTACAGTAGCTCAACTTCTCCAGAACACCATTTTCCAGTAGGATTCTCTTGAATAATTCAAGTTCATCCTTTGAATTATCCCCTGATTTGATGAGCCTTGCTGTCCGCAGGAAACAGCGTACGAAATTGTGCTTTAAATACAGTTCGATGCATATATTTAACTTTTGTATCGTCTACTACATGTTGTTCTTCAACTTATCTTTTCTTGGGTAGAACCATGAGGGTACTGGTCAGATGAATGTCCAAAAAACGGAAGGCAATCAATCTGCTCTGGTTTCATTGTCAACCTCATTGACGAATTTGTTGTGTAAAATCCTGATTCTACGGTTAATCGCCGTATCACAGGATTTATACCATAAGTCCCTTCCCTCCAATCGTCTAACACAGCTATTCTACATGCGAACTACTATCACATTTGCCCTAATGTTCTCTACAATAAAACGCTGACCTTATTAATTAGGATAATAAATATATATTAACCTCAGTGATTGGATTCTCATTTTCTATGTTTCTGCTTGTCAATCTGAACATTAGCGTTTGAGGCCTTGCTGTTTAAGTCTCCTGAGTTCAAATTATGCTCATTCTGCACCGCGACAATTTCATTACCCACATCTTTCGAAATGCAAAGTGTTATCCTAAGCCGCGTGATCGATGGTATTCCTGACATCCTTGAACCAGTAAAATAAAATTTACCTGGAGAACTACAGATTTCATGCGTTTACATAAGCACTTGCACATTTATCAGGGTGATTTTAATAACCTTCTGCGCTTCTTTTAATATATAATTGGGTAGGGTAGTACAGGTTCTATAAAATAACTGCATATAAATAATCCGCGGCAAGCTTATTGCTAATTTTATTATGGAAAACTGGACTAAAATTATTCCCTCGTCCACTTTTTGTACGAAACGCATACTGTAAGAGGAGCGGTTAATTGAAGTGTTGCTTTGGTTGTTCCTTTATGTTGGTAGCAATAATGTAACCTCTAATCTAGTTTTTTGTTCGGTGACTTGAGAGACAAACGATGTGAACCTTGATGAAATAATGTCATCAAGAACGTACGATAGCAGATTTTTACACGGAAACACAAACCAAAAGGGTTGTCCAAAATATTCTCTGTGCTGGCATTCACAGAACATTATCAGATGATTGAATCGAAAACCACAGGTTTCATTTCCGCTTTCGTTATTTTTCTTTGTAAATGATTAGTTGCTTCCAGGGTACTTTCTGGTTGAGACGTTAGTTTTCTCACGAGCCTATATCGTTTGAGAAAAAAATGGAACAACATGTAAATCTGGAGAGCAACTTTCTTGAACGTTATCCGTTTTGATTTATTAGTATTTCCATAACTGTTTGGACTCTCGAACAACAAACGGTATGTTTTAGAATACCATTGAAGCCACCAATTGTTATTGTTCAGTAGACCACAGGTAACCCAAAATAAAAGTGTTGGAAACCATGGTATATCGTTTGATTATGCTGCTGCCATTTTTAGGCATCTCCAAAATTAGCAAAGAAGATCTAAATTGACTGTTTCAATAATTGATTATTTTTTTCATTACACTGACGTCGACGGGGCATTTTACTTAAACAGTTGTTGTTTTGTTGAGTGTAGGCCATACAATTGTTAAAATAAATTAACCCTGTTGATTTTGCAGCAAACATTTCTTTCAATTTTGCCGGTTAGAACAGTGAAACAATCCTGAGTTTATTGAAACCACTTTCATGCAANATCACGACAAAATTGAGGAAGTATAACTTGTTCTGTCAGAATGTACATGGATATGAACAATTTCGTTCATGTTCACGGGACTTCAACGTACGATCTTTGATGCGGTGAGAACTAAAAACCCAGGCTAAGTGCTCATCGCCGATCTGATTACCGTGTGGGACATAAACAGACGTTAGAATTCATGAAACTTTATATGAAATCTAGTACTTGAGTGTTGAAAAACGCATTGATATTTAGTTCTTATATGTTAAACCTAACACTAACTAGTGCGATTTTCATACTGAGTTGGGAGAGTAACACTAGCAAAGGTCCTTCCTTGATCATCTGTTTTAGTACCCATGTCTAAGATTCTTTCATTTTTCGCTTCATAAATCTACGGTGATCACTTCGTCTTACATTTTCTCATATTATCACTGATAAGACCAAACTAGCAACCGTTCAACCAATGTTTATTTAAGTTTGATTTCCAATTTTCAGTATATGATACTCAGCTTTCTGCATCCTGTTTCTCCTTTAGTAAATAATCTGAATGTGAGTTTTTGATTTATATGGGACCGCATCCGCTCACGCTATTGGTATCATTAAGTACTAGGATAAAGCACACTTTATTTTATTTTATTGTCATTGATTGATTTGTAACTGCGTAAAACTTTACGAATCAAAAACGTTCATCAACATCCAACGGAAATTTATTGTTGCAAGTCAGCTGGGTACATACATGAAGATTATTCATCACCAGCCTCTAGGTCATTGTATCACTTAATGGTAAGCTTGATATTTTGTTCCACGTTGAGTAAATGATACATGAATCAAATTCTTTAGGAAATGTTCAACCGATTCGATCTACAAGAAATATCCCATCCTATTGTAACTATTCAATACTTCTCAGTTTTGCACTAATAGTGATCCTCAAATCAAACATTTTTTGACGTTTAATCATGTATGTTGCCTACTATATTGCGCAGTAATTCATTAATTCTCGGTTGTATACTTCAGTTCCATTAATTTTCCAGATATATTTACCAGATTAAGCAGGTCCAAAGTATGTTTGATATTCAATATTTGTGGTTGTGGTAATGTTATGCGTTTTACCACCCAAAGCATTCGAATACAATTCAAGGCTATGCTGTGGTAATATTCCCGGCGAACCAAAAGTTATGCAATAATGCGCAGAGGAAATGTTCGTCCACTCTTACTGTCATTGGCGCTTTGGGTTTAAATTTTCTGTTCATGTTCGTAACCAACTCATTTTTACGTAATAGTTTAACTCCAAGCCCAAGCAGTAAATGTTCTTCAACGCAGTTATGAAGACAGTGTAGACTATCGACGTGTTGCGTAACTTGGTCTGTGAGCTGATTGACTCTAACTGAACTCCCTTCCACTATCTCAAATGATAGCCAGACTCGCGAACCGTACATTGTTTACAAGGGAAAGATCTCGTTATTTGCCTCATTTAAGAAAATGTGCCTAATTTAAGCCTTCGGTATTTGCGCACCACGTTTGTTGATGCGAACTGCTAATATTTGGCTATTGCTTTAGTCCCAGTGCTATAACAAATGAAGTTTAGGATTTTACACTTACAAAAAGGTAATATTATGGATTCCATAAAACACGATGCAGTCGGTGCCCATTTTACGGTAATGACTCAAAGCTAAAGACAAGGCAAACAAAAGTATTTTATTAATGCACACAATATCCAAAGCGGAACACAGCAGCAATTTTCCCATTCAGTTACGGTGCTGTGGAAAAAAGTGAGAAGCAAACAATTAGCAAAGCCTAAATATAAAAAGCCAGTACACAAAAACAGTTGGCTTAGGATACATGCCATTCCCTCATTCGAACAAAAGATCATTGAGAATGCAAAGACTAATACATGCCGTCTTTCAATATTTAAAACATGCTCCAAGATAAAAATATGCATCAATAATTGTAAAATAAAAATGGTCCATTCATATTCGTCAAAATGGCTACTGCTGTTGAGTTTCCACAAAATCCAATCAGGCTGTTGAAGGAGGAACTAGATGATGTCAATCTAGTCGAATGAGCCAAAGCGTGTTCGTACCGTTTGATTTTGATCGCCCATGGGAAGACTGTGACAGATTGTATACAATGATGGCAGCTGTGATCCAAATGGAGGTACTCCTGTACCCGAATGGTCCTGGTATGCTTTTATTCATGGATAAAATGGATATCACATGTCCGTCTTACTTTGATTGTTTGAGACAAACGCTGCCATACAGATATATATATATATATATATATTTATATATATATATATATATAATATTTTAAGGCGTAATCCTCAGTTCGTCCCGTCAGCCATGTAATCGGGGCTGGATAAACTGAGGATTGTGATTCAGCAAAAAGTTCCGGAGAATGATCAGCACACATCAGTACAACTTATGCAACACCGCTACTCACAAATACTTGTTCATTGAATTATATTTATGAAGAGTTTTTCACTAAAGCCTCATCGATGAAGGAGTGGCACGTAAAAATGACTACAAGTTGGTATTTCGAGAATACGCCAAACCGTACAGGGGAGAAAGAAGGTTCTGTCAAATTGACAGGTCTCAAGTAAAAGGAGCGTAATTAAATTCTGGAGCCTTACACAATTCAGAATCTGGTTTGAAGGATAAAATAACTCTTTTCTGCAATTTCTACTTTCCCAAATTCGACTCCATGTATGACCAATATGATGTAACTTTATTTTATCAGGCTTTATGACCACAATGAATTTCGGTTAACTTGCGCAATCACGGTCGACGCAATTCTTTCTAACCTCTAATTTCAGTGTTTAGTTTTGTATTTAACTCAAAGAAACTCTGTCCTTCGAGGTTTCCAAAACTTTTGTCATCTTAGTCTGTTGTCAAACACATATTGATTCCAGTTATTAACAAATATGTGATTTTATACAATTTGAAATATTTTTGAAGAGGTTTCTTTCTTCTAAATCGGCTATTTCTCTTTAGTTGACTAACACACCGTTCTGTATTACTTGGAACGAATTAATAATTCATTTTTTGGGATTCGAAATGTTGTAACTGGGAGGTTTTATTCGATATCTGTTCGTTCTTCTTTGTTCGGCTGTTTACTGATTCTCGGGAATTGTGTATAGTTGAGTTAAGATGATTTTAACTGGTGTTCAATGAAAACATATATATGATCTGTTCGGTTCTCCTGCGATATGTAAGACCTGTAGTTGCCTCGTTCAGATTTCATAATGTACTGTTTATTCGCACAAGCACGGACAAGCTGATGGATTCTAAGGAAAAAGTAATGTCACGTAGGCATGAAAAGAACAATATGAACCTTGGTTCACCTCTATATTGGCTGTTTTCAATGGTGATTGATTTGGTGATAGGATTGATTATTACACGAGGTTAATTACAAATCTGCCTATCAAAGTTATCGTGTATAACACGAAACGTATGATCGGACCTCAAACTCTACCTCATCAAAACTGTCATCCTAGTTCGATAACCGTATCAGAAAGTACTTTTGTTCTTCTATGGAGAAATCAGTTCACTACGACGGGACTAGATTTCAATAGACCGGTTCAATTCGTTGACTTCTGACGGCAGACAAACCAATCACTTTGTTTGGTTACTGGTAGAATGCAATTACTTGGATGTACTTCATAGTACAATGAATTCTTTGGAATTTGAAAAGTCATGAATATTCATACTCTCGAACCCCATATTTGCAAACAACACGAATAGTTAGTCACAAGCTTTTATAAGTAAATTCCTCATTCCCTCTTCTGTTTTCTGTGTTAGCATTTCTTGTTTTCTTATGTCTTTTTTGATCTCATCCTTATCTCACGGTTAGTATCTCTTTGACAGAAAAATAATCATTTTGACACTCTGCAGTCTGCTCATGTACAGGTGCCGCGAAATGACCATCCACCTATTGTGGAAATGCATGTTCCTGATCAGTTTATTTCGAAAACGTTTTTGTTTCTACCCTCAATTTCAGAGAATAAATAACACCTCCAACGCTCTCATTATTTAAAAGGTCGGTTTTGTGACAAAATATGGTTTTATCACTTATACTATCTTGGGAGACATTCTAATGAATCCAGTAGGTAAAATTCGGCACAACATTATGATTTCCGGATTTTGACTCACAGTTTTCGGAAGTGTCTGAGATGAATTTTATCGATAGAGGAAGATAAGCGAGATCGGAAGGACTGGATATATATATATATATATATATATATAATTGAAAAAGACGTTTAACGACAGACCCAAAACATCAAACCCATTTAATAAATGTCTCATTTCCCAATAAGAGTAAGCATTACTCCTGATACAATGTTGTTTGCACACATCCTTTCAATTTGGTAATTTACAACACACTTCTAAAATCAAGTGAACTATAGTGTTTACCGTGTCTGCTGCGCATCAGACGGAAGTGTGTAATGAAAAAAAACTTCATAGTAAATGGATCGTTTGAATTAGAGACGTTGAAGGCATAAATGTAAGTGACTTATTAAAATAAGCTTTTCAGGAGCGAAAATGAAAAGGNGTAACATCGAAAAGATTTGTTCTTACAGTAATAAAAATATGTCAATTAGTTGTAGTTGCAATATCTCTATCATGATGGATTGTTTTCCCAGGAAATGACTGAATTATTGAATACAATGACATTGTGATTTCATAAAACTCTCTGGAAAACTGAAACTGTTGTAACTCTTATTGAACTGACCGGAATCCTCGGTTAGACCTGCAAATTCAAAATCCCGTTTCCGAAAACGTTTATCGTAAAAGAATACGTGTTGTTAACCAAATATGAATGGGTGTGAATTTTAATAATCGTGATTGAAATCGTTACTTGCATGGTCGGAACAGAATTATCTCACATTTGTATCCCTCACCGGTAAGGGTTTATTATAACGAGTATTATAAAAGTACACCTATTCAAAGAAACGTGGATGAAAGAAAATCGATGAAACATTTTGTACTCTGGATTTAAAAGGCACGATGATATATGAAGTGATCCAGGGTTATCGGCATCGCGTCCTGTACTAAATAAACCAGGGCATGATTTTCATATTAGTTATGTGATGTTGATATTATGGTGTGTTCTCTGTTGATCACGATATCATACCACATAACGCATGCTTCAGACAGAAAAGGGCCACTAGGGAATCAATGATCTTTTAGAAATAGAATTCCAGTCAGAATTCAACAGTCTGAATTCGCAGTCATTCAGAACAGGCCTAGAAAACTGTTATCATTGTCTGGCTAATAGAGTTATATAATTAGCTAAAAGATATATCACATTTGCATAACGTTTGCCGTGTGTGGATTGGATTGGTAGATATAATTAGTTGTTTACGTGTGGTTTACATACGATAATGGAGTAGTGCGTGGATGGGAAACGGACGTGTCACAAGAGGGATTAGAACGGAGTCAAGGTTAACCGTCGCCGGCTTGCGGTACGGGTAGGAGTGAATTCGGTTGCATGACTAGAGCCGACTCTTTTCATGATCCCTTAACCTTTGCCATTGACCCCGTACCCCAAACCGGTGGTGGTAAACCTTGTCTCGGTCCTAATCCCGATTGTGACACGTCCCTTTCCACGCACCGCTCCATTTTTTCTTTGAAAACCATATATAAACAACTAATTATATCATTCAAACCAATCCACACACACAAGTCAAACGTTATGCAAATGTGTTATATCTTTTACCTAATTATAAACTGTATTAGCCAGATGAGGAAGTTGTCGAGAACGAGCTTGTTTGCTATTTGGTGTTTTACTCTCAAATTTTATAATGAAAATCTTCAATGTTCTACTTGTCATTACTTCTCATTATTTAGCCTGTTAGAAGAGTTTTGTAGAACAGCTGCCACTCGTGTTCATTTGCCAAATATTTTGACAAACTGCTTTGCTACAATCCTGAGTAAAGTGATTAACTTGGGGAAAAAAATAAATAGTACCTTTGACGCGACAAATGGAACAATATTGCTGGTCATTAGTTTGTTGGACCAATCCGAGGTTCCCAAGGTTAGCATAACATACTGTATCGTTAGGTAGAGAGAAAACGGAGAACGGTCAACTTGTATTATCGCAGGTGCTTTATCGCTGTTGTCCGTTTTTAGAAAGCGGAGAAGTCCGCTAGTATTAGACGTTGAATTTGTTGACGGTGAATTAGATATGGCAATTATTTTACTTTCAGTGAAGGCGTTATGGATAATTTGGATCACATTCTTCAACGTCCGGTGTTTTTGAAAAGGCACAGGTTATTAGTTTTCACATGCACATGTGTATATCGGTTTGGTGTAATTATGCAAAGGGACAGAGCGTTATGCTACTTACGTATTCTTTTAGTTGCTGGATAGCAGATAATCATAAAATAGTTTTCACTTTAAACATGGCGTGCATGGCATTTCGTCATTAAGAATAATAAAACGATAAGCATATAACTCTATGGACAATTCCATCAAATAGGTGCATTCTTTCTTCCAAAAATCGTCATTGTGGCTCACGCCTGCTGTTCACACACATCAAGGGATAGGATATGTTATAATTGACTCAGTCGAGCAACTTCAGTTCCTTGACTAAGTGCACGATTTTGAAACCCACCGTGGAATCAACAAGTGACGTAGCAAAAATGTAATTTATTAAGACCTGCACTTATATGAACTAAACTACGAATATCTCAGAATAATCAACTGTACCGTTGGGTATAATCGAAACTGTAGTGTCTTGTAGGCAGTTTGCCTGAACACATATAATTTGTTAATGTAACATAAATTATTGAAAGTAACACACCTGGTTCATTCTCATCATCGTCACTGGTTTCTACATGGTGGAATGTCAGAAAAGTTTGCATCAGAATAAAATTCCACTGGTTACTGATGTACGTGGGGCAATAATAGACTGCTGAATCATGCGCACTAATGGAAAATCATTTATGATTCAAGGCACGATGATTGATCCATTTATGTTTAAAAATTCAGTATGATTAAAACAAATAACACTGTAGTGATAAAAAGAGCGTTCCGTGACATTTAGTTACTTATAAATTTGGATACCGTCGGGCAGAATATACCAAAGCATTATGAGTCTAATGCTTTCTATAAGGAAGCAGATTATATAGTTATTGCTTCATGTAAACTTCTAATTAGCATTGAAGAGATTAGTTTAAGGGATTCCGCTGTTCGAGCCGTTCCTAACAGGCTTGTGTATTTTGTGGAATTAAGAAATTATGATCGTTTACATCATTTTCCATGTCTAAAGAATTAAGACCTTCTTTTTGGTCAACTGACTGAAGAAGAGAAAATTATCTCAAGCAAAATAAACGAATCAATTTTACATCATGTTGATTTTGATTCCAAGTGATTCCCCAAACACGAATATTTCGCTCAATACAATGAACTTTCACGGGTTATTCCTACTCAGCAAGCATAAGTCAAACATTTGAAAGCTTTCAGGCCAAACGCCTCTGCAAAACGAATTCATTTGGCATCATCCCGAGCTGCGTCAATGAGATAAAGTCAGGAAATTCGAAAGCAATTGGAAGATGTGATAAAGCAATCAGGATGAGAATTGAACATTTAAAACGAATCAAACGACATTCAAAGCATTGAGAGTGACCAGACAGGTGAGGGAAAAGAGTTACTGCACTGGTAATCTGACGAACAAATGTTACAAAATTATCGCCCACGGTAAAATCAATCCGTTGCATGGGTTGAACCAGCACACCCGTCTTCCATGAATTCTCAGTTAGTTACTCGTTACAAATATGTCATATATAAATATATATGTATATATATGTATATATACTCAGAATGAGTATTATAGTAACATGGCCGCGGTCATATTCCTTAAGGTGATTTCAAGACAACGGTCAAAAAGAGAAAGATCCTAAATATAAGGAACAAAAAGATATCATTTATTGAAGAAGAGTCACACATTCCAGGACACAGTACTCGAAGTCGGAAAGAGGAATACTAACCGAGCTGATTGTGTCTCGCTATGAAGGAGAATGATGAAAAGAAAAACACGTGAAAATTGCATGAAAAAAATCGCAACAAGGGATTATAAAATAAAATCTGCCTAGCTTTAAATAAATACCGTTAACTCAGCAGTGGCAATTGAAACGAGAATTTTTCCAGCCGCAATGAAAACAATTGCCACGAAATCAAAACGTCCTGCGTTTACGTGCTAGTTTACCCAAATTCCTTTGCTGTCTTCCGACCGTGCATACAATAGCCTGTTCAAACGTCCTGCGTTTACGTGCTAGTTTACCCAAATTCCTTTGCTGTCTTCCGACCGTGCATACAATAGCCTGTTCATTCAACAAACCAAGTGCAACAGAAACTAGTCTGCTCCGATACTTCTGTTCTCACAATAATCCAATGACTCAAACGCTTCGCCTCGATCCGTGCATGTGTTTGAACTGAGAGGAAAATGAGAGCGTGTCCGTATGCCAGATTGCGACATTATACTATAGTTTTTTCCAGTCCGCTGTTGAATGCGAGTGGAACGCATGACAATATGTGAATACGTAAAACTGTTATTGCCGGTCAGACATGCTCCGGATGGGGTCAAAGTGCACCTCACGCGCCCTCAATGCGGAAACTTTCATTCACAGAAGCAAATCGAAATTGTTCATTTTCAAACCGTGCATCTATTATAATACTAAACTAGCACAGGTTTATGAAATGTATAATTTTCTCTCTCAGCTCTTCCACGTTTGCGCGCTAATGGCCATTGTAGGCCATGATACAGCAGTCACCAATTAGTTGTTACTTCCTAGTGTTTGCATGATATCGACAAACATTGAGAGCACTGGAGAAGAAGTCACTGAAACTTGTTTCGTTGTATTGCAAATCACAAAACCAATAATTCCAAAGAAACTTTGACATGTATAGAACCAGTGTGAGTGAAGCAACCCAACTGATTCCACCGAATCTCGTAATCTTTCGACTTGCATTGCTCACTGCACACGTGTGCACGTCTACTATCTCGCAGGTCTCATCTGATTCGATCGATATCAAACTCACAGAGTTTTGTGTTAATTGATGTTGGTGAAATAAATCGTGGTAATTTTTACATACGCACTTCAATTTACTTTGTTGCGGCTGGCTCTTGGGAAAGGATAGGCCGGCCTCGTGCATGAAAATGATCAAGAGTAAAGATTTTGCTCAATCAAGTACGAACCGCAAGGCAGCAAGAAGCAATCGCTCGACTCGGAAGAGAAGACGTCCATAACGTTAGTTTTGAAGGACCAGTCTCATTTACCGTTTTCACGACACTGTCAATTGTGTTATGCGTATTTTCATAAGGAGTCATGTGCCCAACCTCTAAGGCCACACACCTCGATACTGCCGCGCTGTTGTTCGAGACGCCTTTTCTACTGGAGTGTAACAGTAATGTATCACGCTAAACTTCTCCGGTGAAGATATCGTGCCTATTCAAAACGAGTGGATTCACATGAGAGAGAAAAACAGGGTTGAAAAATCGGCACCCCGAAGAATTGCACACGTCAACAATGTCCATGACAAACTAAATGTAGAGTGAATAAGTATGTAGCGCAAGTCGTCCACACTTGGTTTCAAAGTCATAACAAGTGCAGCACTTACGCCACATTACAAGAAAAGGAAATAGCATTGAATGAATAGCCACCGTAATTCAGCTTGTATGTTTTCCAATAAACCAAATGTATAAACAACCGTACAGGTTGAATGCGGTGATCCGATTGTCACTCACGTGCAAACCCAGAAAGTCCTGAGAGTGAGATTCAAAATACAGAGGAGTAACTTGTTTTTCCAACCGTTTGATAATCTATTTTTATCAGCAAACTCCACTTGATTCACAAATCGCTGGTGGTTTCCCAATGGAAACCACCTCAAGCGAAGCGTCAGTCAATGCGGGAAGAAACGCACCGACCGCATAGTCGGATGCTCAAACTGCATTGGTCGGCATTCGAATCTATCTGAATTGATACGTTTTTAGAAACACATCGAAGTGGTCAAATGCTTGGGAAGTGATGCTAGAACAGGACTTTGAAATGCACATCTGAGAGCGCTTCAGGGGAAACGAAACGATGATTTCAGGCGAGCAATTTTCGTAATGAACCTCTTGGTGAGAGACTTACTTTTAATTTGTACTTTTGATCGGCTAACTTCTGTGGGAGGATAAGTCTGCTTCCAGGAGGTCTCTTATGATGGTGGTCCATGCATGACTATCGGTAGCAAGGTTGACGCAGTGAGAAACCCTGTTCTGGTTCCAGCTGCGGTTTCCATATACTCATTAAACAGTCAGTAATTCGAAATCCACCTTGATTGTGCTACTCCAGGTTTTCAGTTGATCACTGAGTCGGCAACGCCATCCACAGCACGGTGCGGGGGCTACAGCCTGTCGCGAGAGTTGAGTGTTGGGCCTTCGGAGCACATAGCCAAACTACTGAAGGTCCCAGCGTTGTAGCATTTTGGAAAGTTTGTCGATATTGAAGCAGCGCTGTCGAACCTCATCATGGGAAATCCGATCTCTCCAGTTTGCTTGCACGATGCGGCGTAAGCACCAATGATCAATGACGTCGAGCTTCCTTGTATTTTTACTCTTAGCGGCCAGGTTACACAACCATAAGTGAGGAGAAGGCGGATGGATGCCTGCTAAAGACGGAGCTTACTGTTTAAGCTTATTCCTCAGCAATTCCACATCGGTTTGCGGAGTTGTAGGAAGGCTCTTCTAGCTCCATCTAAACGGAGTTGGATTGCATCCTTAGTCTGGCCGTTTGGTCTCATCGTAGAACCAAGATACTTCAAAAGTTCGATTGATCCGAGAAACTCCCCGTTAATCCAGAGGGGCTGTGTCATTGTAGAAGTTTCGGTCGAAAATGTCTACGTTTTCGACGAGTTGATCTCTAGAAAATTTGTATGATTTCTACGACTGACAATAGGCTGAAGGTTGTCCTTGGTGTCTCCAAGTACAATGACATCATCAAAAACTCGAGTTCCGCAATCAATTGATTTGGGCCAAGTTGCACTCCAGGGTAGTCGATGAGTGCTTATCGCATTATCCAATCTACGGTATGATTGAATAACACCGGCAATGGGGGACAACCTCGTCTCCATAGGTACGGCCTGAGTAGTATGGATTTGAAAGCCTGATGAACTTCTCAGGTATCACATCGGACCGCAATATGCCCCACAAGGATTCTCTATCGACATAGTTAAACGCAGCGTGGAAGTCAATGAAACATACAGTGGTAGGCTGTTGGAACTCGTTGCGGTGTTCCAGAATTCTACAGAGAGGGAATACTTGTTCAACACAGCCTCTTTTCTGCGGCGGAAAATCTCTTTGTTCGGGCTAGTGTGGGTGACCTTGACGAATGCGAAGCGATTAGGCAGTATCACGGCAAACAATTTGGCCGCAATATCAATCAGGCTAATACTCCTGTAATTTTCGCATCTAGATCTGTCGCCCTATTTTGGCACCGAGACTAAAATTGAAGCCGTCCAATCTTTTGGAAAAACTTCCCTTTCTTAAATGGTATGGAAGAGAGTGTAGCGGATCGATCAGAGTTGGTAAGCAAGCTTTGAACAACTTTGGCGGTATCCCTTCTTGTCCACGGACCTTCCTATTTTTTCAGTTAAGTGACTGCACTGATGATTTCTGTCGTGCTAGGTGGGTCGCAATTGATGTCGTAAGTCTCCGAACTGCTTGACATCTGTGGAGAGCCAGCTTGGTTTGATGGTCGGTTGAGCAGCCCGTCGAAGTGTTCAGCCAACCTTTGCATGTTTTGCTCGGTTACCTGAATGAATTGGCCTGTGGTGCTGTGCAACAATGGTTCCGATGACTGTCTCTTCCCTGCTACAACACGAATTAGACGAAATCGTTTTCCAATGACGCTCCCACGGTTGCAGCCTACATGTTGCCTGCAGTCGCCTTCCAGTATGGTTTATGTGCGCTCTTGGCGGAGCGTGTGGCTTGGCGACGGAGAATACGAAATTCAGAAGAACTAACCGGCCGCGCATCTCTTGCCTTTGCGGACAACTGTAGTGTACGCTCGGAGACCCAGTCTCTCTTGTGGCAAAAAATCTCACTTAACTGCAAAAGCGCCGCTTCTCTGATGGACGGTTTCAGTGTAGACTACTGTGCGTTGACAATTGAGTCAGTAAATAAAGTTTCGGCTGTATTAGAAGCCGTTGCGTCCAGCAGCGCCTGCCTTCTCTTAGGTCATTCTAAGAGTGCGACGTTGAATTTACCCGGGAGACGAGTCTTCCGGTGAGTAGTCTGGTGGATCTTGAAGCGCGCGCGTACCAGGATATGGTCTGTACCGTACCTGTTCCCAGTTTCTGTGCCTCGATAGGA
The DNA here is from genome assembly GCA_900618425.1 of Echinostoma caproni. NCBI lineage: Eukaryota > Metazoa > Platyhelminthes > Trematoda > Plagiorchiida > Echinostomatidae > Echinostoma > Echinostoma caproni. The sequence goes on from UZAN01040189.1 coordinate 64,505, forward strand.
ACGGCAGTCTTCTACCGAAGAGGCCCAGCGAGCACACACAAAAATACAATCAATCTAGTGTGCCGTGTGACCATGGTTTGAATAACGTGTGAGCGGGTGTTTATTGAGGTGTCGAAAACGTATGTTGCCCACTACCAGCCGGTTAAAATCAGGAAATGTGACCAGGCGTTCACCATTTTCGCAAAGTTGCCCAAGGTCGAAGTTTCCCAGAACATGCCGAGTATGTTCGTCCGATGAACCAGTGCATGCGTTCCAGTCCCCTGTGATAACGAGGATGTCGCGCCACAGACTGCGGTTCACTGCTGCGGAAGAAGTCACTGGAGCTGGTTTCATTGTTCTGCAGATCGCATAACTAATAATTTCAGGGAACGTTGACATGGATAGAACCAGTGTGAGTGAAGCAACCCAACTGATTCCACCGAATCTCGTAATCTTTCGACTTGCATTGCTCACTGCACACGTGTGCACGTCTACTATCTCGCAGGTCTCATCTGATTCGATCGATATCAAACTCACAGAGTTTTGTTCTCATTCATGTTAGTCAAGAACAATCGGCGTAATGTTTGCATACCACAGAGAATATTCGATTCCGGTGAGTGAATCCCGATCCCATTCTTGTTATCAGCCTACAGTCCGTCCATCCTGGGCCTGCGAGCAACGCTGCTACTACAGGGATCAATCACACTACATACTGACAACGGTAAGTCATTAACCTCACATCTTCTTCATTTGATTGTTGTATGTTCCGGTAACGTTGGTGGCATGCTAGTACCGTCGTTAAAGTTGGAAGTGGACGGTGAACCAGTTTTTTAAACGACGCGTTCTCCCATACGGTAAATGGGAGGGTTTCCTGAAAGCGTTACAGAAAATGGAACAGGTTGGTGTGATAAGCAAAGTTGAACCCAGTGCCTAGGCGACCCCGATTGTCGTGGCGATGAAAAGTGATGGTAGGATACCACGGATCTGTGGAGAGTATCGACTGTCGCTAAATCCCCGATTGCGGAGATCTGCAGCGACCACCATGAAACCAGAGGATTTTATGAAGTCCTTGAATGGGTGCCAGTATTTTCTACGATCGATTTGGCCGAAGCATACCTAAAGATTCCGCTCAATGTCGATTCTCGCTACTTGATAACAGTCAACACGCCGTGAGGAATCCACTAGTACAATGTTCTCTCGTTCGGATTGTGTGTGTTGTCTAGCTAATTCCAGTCGACAACAGACAGTGTAATAAACGGCCTTGATGGTGTGCTTGCACATGAATATGACGTCCTTATTTTCGGTCTCAATAAGAAAAAGCAACAAGATGCCCGTCAAAGGCAACTTCTGGAACGATTCGTCGCCAGGAACATAGCTATCAAGCCGTCCAAATGTGTCTTTGGTGTGAGTGAATTAGAGTGTCTGGGATTCACGGTTGATTCCCGTGGACACCATCCTGATCCGAGACGTTTCAAATCATTAATTAACATCGAGTCTCCATAGGATCAAACGCATTTATGATCCGTGATGGGATGCCTACATCACTATTCCCACAAGAGCGTAGTCGCTGTTCCGTGCCCAGTATTTACACGTTTGGGAGTGGTTGGTGGAGTGTGAAGGTATCTTACGTGGTTTATTTCGCTGCGTTACTTACCGTCCTGTTTTGGCCCCATTTCATAATCAGAACCTACAACACTAATCAGCCAGGCGACCAACGTTGGAATCTGTGTTGTATTATAACAAGAGGGATGTCCAGTGATCTGCATTTCCGGTCAACATAGAGCTGTTGAATACGGATACTCGCAGACTCAAAAAGTAGCGCTGGCTGTATTTTGGGCTGTTCGACGATTGCACAAGTACCTTTACGGATTGTGATTTACCACCACCACTGATTACCAAGCGCTACACTTCTTGTTCAACCAATCCATTGCAAAGTCCCCTGCTGCTATACTACAGAGGTGGAGCATTACCATAGTCGCGTACAACTACGACATCCAAAACATGGTCCAGAAAAGACAATCCTGCAGGCTGCCTTCCTCTCTCGTTACTCACGATTTTCAGAGGCCGAACAGTGTCATTTCATCACCCCAGCATCATCACTGTCTCGGGAAGCTTTACGCAAATCTGACAAACAGTACTACTTGGCCACACTCTCAGCGATTAATGAAGGTGAGTCATCAGAGGTTAGGAGGAATTATCCTCAATTCTTTGCTCGCCGAGAGGAGTTGTCAGTGCAAATGAATGGTGTATTGCGTCGCCACGATCGTTCGGTAATCCACACCGCCACTACGGAAGACGGTACTACATGAATTGCATAAAGGACATATGGAAGTGGATAAGATGAAATCTTTGGCTAGAGAGATGTGTTGGTGGTCGGAATTGGACGCAGACATTTACGCAACAGCCGATAACTGTGAGTCATGTTTACATAACTATGAACAAGGGCGAAAAACTGGACACCATGGCCGCAAGTTACCTGCCATGGCAATGGGTTCATACTGGTTTCTGTGTCCCATTTCTGAACCGGCATTACACGCCTGTTCTGATCGATCCATAAGCAAATGGCCAGATGTCTTCTTCACCACTATCACCTACCTACCACATCAATCGTGATACAAGTACTAGGGAAGTGTTTTAGTCGCGAAGCGATTCCACAAGTGCTTGTGATGGACAATGGATCTCAGTTCTGTGCTACCAAAAGCAATCTTTGGATAGACAGCATTGGTTGCCGACACCTTCAAACTGCGCCACGTCACCCATGTTAAAACAGAACGCCAAATAATTTAGTCAAAACCGTCAAACGTTTAATTATATCTACCAAATACTAAAACACTACCTGAATTGGAAATGTTGGTCGATAAGTTCCTACTACAATAACAAAACGCAACACATACAACCACCAAGGAGAGCCCGGCAGTGCTGTTTAAATCTAGACGCTTGTGATCCTCCTACAGTGCATCCACTCCAGGTACGCCATGTACCTCCATGGTAATGATTTGCCAATCGCCACTGGTATAGTCACATGAAAACAGTGTCCAGTCATGATGAAAATCGCCGACGTGAATGATTCTTCTGTGCACAAGCGACACGTGGACCATATCCAAATCGAATCGTCCACAGACCAGTGGCATCAAGAAATAAGCGATGGAGACAAGTAGGTGCTAACCCCGTCAGAACAACCAAAGGCGACACATCATACAGATGCGCAAACGCAACCAATCGAAACGCAAGGACACAAACAAGGACAGTCAGAGCCAACGATGGCACTCCGCAGGTCTAGCCTCCAGGTGAACCAGACTGACGAGGTAATCTTGAGTGAAGAGAGTTGTTGTGATCTAGAGTTTCGTCACCACAATCCAGGCATCAGCAGGTACAGTTTCGTCTCATCCAACAACCGTTTAGTACACCGGGAGAATAATACATCCAAGTTAGTACATTTGATGCGTCTGCGCAAACGGGTCCGTGATTCGACGTCGCTTCATGAAGCAATCAGGCAGTTTATTTACTTCCATGAAAAGAAACAATAATTCTATCAAAAAACATAGGCCTTTATTGCTAGGAATTCCTCGTGTAATTCATTGATATCCGCAGCTCTGGTCGGAGAAAATCCAGTACTCCGCATTATAATACGAATAATCGCAATCCAATAATAAATATCATATTGAACAGGCATTTGACAGTTGGTGTGAGTGATTCAAGAAAAGATAATCCACTCAAATATGCCAGACAACTTGCGGTTTGTTGATTCTGGACAAGATCCGTGAAGATTCGGCAATAGCACCTCATTGAGCACCTCAGATCAGTATGGTGTCCGGTTGAATTCTTA
>UZAN01040190.1:4045-15038 GCA_900618425.1 Echinostoma caproni
CTAACCGTTTGGGTACTGCTCAAAACGAGCGCTATTTTACACTTTTTACAATGCAGAAATTGCTGGTCAGGGGTTTGTGTATGTGTGAAACTCGCATTGTGTTTGCTGACTGTTCAATTTGACTGAACGATAAATGAAACAGTGGGTTTTCACAAAAAACTTATTATTAAGACATATTATCTCTATACTCTTGTTAATTCATTGAGAACTCCAGTGCCAAACTTACTGTATAGTAAAGGCAAACACAAGAATCAGATCTTGGACAATTGAAGAAAAAGTATTTAGGGGGTCAAACTGCGTATTTTCCAAAGAAGAAACAAGGTTGAACGTATCATTCAGCGAGAACTGCATTCTCCGAAATTTCCAATCGTAAACTTATCTTAGCCCTAAACTTTTAATTCACCATGTGCAAAAGACCGAAGCACAGAACTAGTCGCTACCAGTTTCGCGATAACCAAATGGGTTGAACAAGTAAACAATTCTGCTCCCTAGCCGTAGGCTTATTTGTTTGACGTCATCGAACACCAAATGAATCTGTAGGATTTTCACTTCATTATCAGCACTATGTTTTGTATTCGCAAACGATTTACATTACCGAGGCCGTAGTGTTGCATATTGATTCATGTGCAGCGGATACTTGACAACTTCAGTGTCTGGTTTACTGTCATTTTCCTCCAATTACATTTTTTGGAGAACACAAAAGAGTCCCCTGATAAATTATTTGTTCGCAGTCCGAAATCCAACGCCAAACACTTGCAAGTCCTGGAACTCATTTTATTTTGGGCTTGATGCTCATTACCACTTGCGCACTGCCTGATTTCTGTTTTCTTTTTGTTAACGCATTCAACAGAAAAAATGCGGTATCCCCTTGAGTGTTGACATAACTGCTGTGCGATGGAAATGATCTACTAGTGGTTATTGACCGAACATCACCACAAGTACGCGCATAGTTCCTGTTTGATCAATTCTACCAATTGTTTTATAGGATAAGTGTAATACGAAAATATTTTAAGTGATTGGAAAGCCATTCACTGTGTGTTATCAGCTCGTTTCCCTGTTACTTCCAGTTTAAACTGTCGCAAGCCCCGCTGCAGTGAGATCGCAGAACACGCCAATGAGATGCAAGATTATTCCACGGATTTCCAATGTAAAATGATAACACTGAACGGTAAATCAGCTTTCAATTTCCTATTAGTGAAAAGCTGGATAATGTAGATGATCCATATTTCGTCTGTGGACGTCTGCGGTTCCTGGTCCCAAGACCCCAACTTCCACTTACGGTATGGATTTTTTCTTACACCAGTATTATATTTTCCCCCTCGAACAAACACTAAATGTTCGCTGTTTTTTTAACCAAATAGAAATGCATTGCTGCATCACGCGAAAAAAAACGGACAGTTCGGTCGGAATGTTTGTAGGTCTGACATCCATTGGAAGAGTGCCGTGCCGAGCACCAGTATGGCGGCTCACCTTTGTGTATGTCATATGCAATACACTCTGCAACAGTTGATGTGACAGCTGAACTACCTTTGGACTGAAAAACTACCGAGATTTTGTCATTCGATTTGTCAACTAATCCGGGGAAAACGAGCGGAAGGAAGCCTTTTGGGCGAGCCTATTTGTCTCATGCAGGGCTCCGTTCAACCCAACCGTAGCTGACATGTTTTGCTTGAGATGCGACCGGGCGCGAGAGGAATGAACACATTCATTTAAAATAAAATCAACCCGGTGACAATTGGGTGGTAGAAAATTCTTCTTTCATCAATTCGCTTTTTTAGTGTAGTGTAGTGCACTAAATTTACCAGTTTACTTTTTTACGGAATATTTAGCAAAAATCATAAAGACGAAGCATATAGCTAAGTTTAATTTTTCACAACTGTTGAAGCAAAAACAAGTCATGGAGTACTGTTTCTCAGTGTAAATGCTAATTAATGAAAAATTCTGAATTGAAAGAGGAATAACGAATTTTCTGAACTTTCTTTTCTACACAGGTGGAAACCCTAATGGATTCTGTCTACTCCAAGTGTAAAATCACCTTAGTTTTCCGAATTTTCTATGTCCGGTGACTTTCATCTTTGTCTAGGCCATTATAGATTGCGAGAGTGATGTTGGTCGGCATAGGGCGTCAGTCACTTCGGAGGTGACTTTACTTTACTTCATGGCAAACGATGAATATGTTGCTGACTGATTATCGGGAGATTTGGCATAATGTAATACGCAGGAGTATTGCATCGGACGGTGACGATTACTGGCCTGGTCAAACTTTGATACAATCTGGATTAATCCATCATTTTCGTACCACCAAGCTTAGAATAAAGAAGGTCTGTCTTATTGAACAGCATCCAAAGTTTTATCAGCACGGTCAAATATAAGTTACGATTAGAAAGTTCACACACCCCCTGTAGTGCATTTCAAGTCTTTATTTGCAGAAGAATATTGAACAAAGCAGCATTTTATCCCTCGGATACCAATACATTTGACTTCCCAATGGCTACTCAATTTACAACACTTAGCTGACCGTAACGCATGTTTGGGATAAGAGTGGTTGGACTAAGACAAACCTCACCTCACATCTACTCATCTGATCGAAATTCAAATATGATTCTGCACCAGTTTTTGCGTCCACCTAATAGATGTAATACAACAGCGCCGTGGGCTTCCCGAGGGCCCAGTGTAATGAAGATTGCTTGCATGGTATGAAGATTACTATGATGGTTAAACACAGATTAACGATTTGAAAAACCACCCGTGTTGTGAATAAAACAGTTGGCCCTCTTGTGTGCAGAAACCAAAGCCAAGCAATACTGCTCTCATTATTCCGAAAAGCCTGACCGGATTAATCGTTCCCACTGACTGATTATTCGTCCGCTAACCAGATGCACGTGGCAAAAGAGTCCGGATGTGAAAAGTACGAATGATGAATAGCAATGTATTAACCCATTTCCATGACTACCTCATGGAATAGGGAGATGCCGTTACATGTTGTTTAAGCAACCTAATGAACGTGTTTTGCTGTCGAGAAATGTGTCCTATGTCTCTTATTTCCCGCAAACGATCAGGGGCAGTTTTGGTTGCGGTTTACCCTGAAATTTAGCAGACATAAAAGGTCTTAATTGGAAACCTGAGTGTTGTCTGTGGACGAAGAACAAGAAATCGTTTTGTACACTATTGAACGGGTTAAAATCAGCGAATGCCGCTACAACTTTCCCCAATCAACGAAGTCTGTGAGCACTGAATGCGCACTGAGTCTCCCTCTCTCTGTGTCTTTTTTTTGGCTGATTAAAAACTTCGCGTACGCTTCCGGTTATCTTTGAACAGACAACACTATCAAAGTTACGGACCTTATGTGTACAGGAAATCAACGCTATTTCTGCTTACATCAGACTGGATCTATCTGTTTTTTTAACTCAAGCACACTGTTGAACAAACAGTTACACTCGATACGAGAACCAATATTGAACGGAGTAATACATAGTAGATATGTATTTTTGCTTCTATTTAATGTGGATGAAGTTTATCCCTTCCTTATAAAACTGTGTTTAGTTACCCTCTGAGCTATTGTAAGTATGAACGAGGCCATACTATTGAAGAGCTCCGCAAGGCATTCGCATGTTTGGGCCAGAAAAATTGATATCTGTGGACCCTTAGTTCACTTTGGACTGAAGGTAGGTCATAGATGCCATGGAGTATAGACGAATTCGTCTCAGACATAACTACAAAGTTTCAAGTCGGGTGAGGTCTGTGATCTCCACTTATTTGCCTCAAGCCGCAGTGTCAAAATGGATTTTATCGTTATCTTTCTTCAAACGTCATGGTCACATGCTCGTGCTGATGATTACATTTGTGCTCACACTGTGCTTTATTTTGAGTTATCCAGTTCTGGTATATCGCCAAAAAGAGGGTACTCTGTTTTGGTTAAAGTATCTTCTAATTATTTCAGTCTATTTGTTCCTAAACTGAAAACCCCAGTTTCCATTAACGGCCATGGTTTGAAACCAAAAAAATTACCAAGAAGTTCACAAAAATTATTCCCATTTACTTATGAGATGAAACTCGGACTTTGACTGACAACGCTTCTGTTTTCCATGCAGCCATCGATGGTGCGCGTTTATGGTAATAATGTTTTCACGTTTATGGATTGTTGGTTGGAACCTTCAAGCTATCTTCAAGTTGTGTCATATCCCATTAAAACATCGTTTCTTACAGACAATAAGTACCTTCATACAGTGACTTCCGTGGATTACTTTTCATCATTTCGACAGTACATATATCTGACTGCACTGAAAACGTAAGACCACAAGCATACTTTCCTATAAATGTGATAAAAATACCAAAGATGGAGTGGAAAAATTAGGAAAGCTGGCACATCGTTTTAAGATGGCAAATCTTTCGTAAAATACCACATGCAGGTTCAGATATATAGAAATGGCCAGAAAGAGAAATGGATATTATCAACCAAGTTGAATTGTACGATAATAGAAACATAGTGAAGAATTTCAACATGTAAGTGATTATTTTTATAATAAGGATTACTCGCGCCTCATGGAAAACGAGTAGACATTTAGTGTTCCAAGCAACGACGGCACTATGGTATCAAGTGACTACCGTTCATACAGAGAACCTATAATCACATATTATTATTTTCGTTATTATTAATACCGCTATGGCTCGGATGATGACTCTGATGAGAAGAAGTATGAGTTTACTCAATTTTGCAGTGTCGTAGAAGGAACACTACCCGCTGACCGTATCGTCAAAGCACCACTTACATTACCAGTTTGCATTGAAAAGTCATTCATGAAGAGAAGAAAAATGGAGGCGCACTTGAGGGAAAAAGCATAGGATCTAGTATGATGTCCTTGCTCACTGGATTTGCCTTGAAAGCGTTCATCAATAAAATTCTAGATTGATTACTCACGAGTCAACCTCAGTAGAGAAGAGGTGGCGTATGAGGAGGGAGCAAATATGTGAAGTTTAGCCATTAGCGCTCTATACCAGGGCTGGTCGCATACCTTTTAGATATTAAGGGAAACCGGATGCAATTAGCCATGATGGTTAAAACGGTAGACAAAATCTGACTTTGGGGGCTGACAAGTCGTCAGTAGAGCATCAGACTTTAGGCTCACATACAGACGAAAATGCAAGTGTTTCCACGTTTTTAATGATTGACCTGTTGGGTCAAATGGGTCAAATTTTGGATACCACTGTTGGTAACTGGTATTGCATTTTTCAAAACCCAACTGGAATACAATGCTAAATGTAGTTCAAGAGAATCACCTCATCGGTGTTTAGCCAATTTTGATCGCATCGAACCTACCGGTCCTGCGCTTGGTTATATAACGATGCACACAGAAAGTAAAAAGTGGTAATTGTATAAGTCTGATGGATTTTCACAAACACGCGGATCTGTGCACAGTTTTACTGTGTTTAGTTCATCCTTATTGCTTTGTGCTCATACAAACCGATTGGCATCAGTCAAACGTAGCCCTCCTAATGAACTAAACCGTTCGCTCAATAGGTTAATTGTCAATGGTCCAGCTCATGGATAATAGTTGCCGCTCCCAGAATAAACGTTTTCCTATTCGAGTCCGACCCAGAAGCAATAAAATTGTTCCAATTCCGATGAGACCAAAAAAGGAAGAAACAGTGGACTGTGTTATTTTAAGTCCCGTAAAGCTTGTCACTAAAATTAGCTTTTTGAACCACGTTGGTTTCCTCGGGATTTTCCCGGTTCCCGTTCCATGAGATAGCTCGCTCTGCGTAAGGGTTATACCCGAGATCTTGGTTACCAATTCGTGTGATTTTCATTTTCATTTTTTGTTACGTAAACAAATTTCCTTGAAGGAGATATTTGTATTCAGACGTTGTCGAAAACTGAATAACAGTGAGAGTACGTTTAGGTAAACTCACCGAATGATTCATAGGAACGTCTCTGTGGGCCAGTGAGGTATTGAGTGACGTGAATTAGCATAGTGGTATTAGTGCTGGTTGATGGCAGACAGATTTGACATAATGTACAGCAACTCCTGGTTGTTTTAATAATGAAACAAGACTGTTAGTGTGAACGTAAGGATAATAAATTCAGTCAATACCGAACGAAAGATGGAGATCGCAGTAATATTGAAATTTGCGGACATGTTCTATGTTACTATAAAGACACGGACTGACATAAAATCATAACCGGAGCATATTTTTTTCACCGTTTGTTGCCCGTTATCCGATTCCGATTACAGTGACAAAAGAACAGACCATATTGCAGTATTGCACGATTTATGTCCAGGACGATTTCGCTGCATCTCAACAGGGCGCATACCTCAGAGGAAACACAAATGACAGTGTGTTGTGCAAAATTAAAAAAACTATATTTTACATTGAAAATAGTCACTGATGTATGAATTCGTGTAGTTTCGTTTTTAGCATGTGTCTGGATTGCAGGCTTTTGGGATATAAAGTTCACCAACCTGTATAATGTTCTCAAGCGTCCCAGAGTTGTTTCCCACACTGACTGTCAATCAGAACAATTTGTGGACATCCAGGTTGAATAGTGAGCTTCACCATTATTGACATGCACATATGTATGCATACACGATTCTCTAAAAGATGCATGAATGATAGATAGATGGGGTGTGCATCTTTGTGTGCCTGTATTTATCATATAATTACGTCGGTCACATCAACCGGGTCTCGAGCAAAGCCCACGGATTGTTCTATCCACTTGAACAACTTTAATATCTGCCAGACAGAGGCTGATCAGGAAACCCCCCCCCCAAAAAAAAAGTACTCGCTATCTGTGCATGCACCACATTCCGTGACCTATTTACAGCACGAGGTTTTAACAGGAATAGGTGTTTGAGTTCTATTTTTTTCTTTCATTTCATCCCGTAAAAGTACCATGGACAGTTCATACATTCTACGTGAAGGTGATGATGAAAAAATAGCTGATATTGCTGACCATGTTTGGTAGTTAGAGTTGCACACAAACCCGAGGACGAGATGTGATCTAGCCGGGTGAATATCTCATTTCTATCAAGCTTCCTCTCAACACGATGCTGGTTTGTATGAGAAGACAACGCGCTTATTTGTGATACCATATTTGAACGTTTGAGTAGTGTTTGACCGGTATACAGAATAAACCACCAGTAAAAGTTCTCTAGGAACTTTCTATCAACTATAGAGTATCAAGCTTGGATTAGCCCATTCGATTGTTCAGAGGCATCAGGCACTAGTTAGCATTACAGCAACAACTGAATGGTTGCCTACTGGTACAAACAATTGCAAGATTTTTTATTTAGGTGTCATGACTCAAGCCACCCTTGGCGAAGCAGACTGATTGGCCATCGGTTTAGTTTATCATGTCAGGATAGTGGACAGGTTACTGAATACTATTGCTGTTTTCGTTTTTTGTTGTCGTGTATTACAATTCGCACCTTGATAATTCAATGATGCTACAGAATTGTGGGTTAACTGGTCCGTCTTTGAAACCAAATGGGTTGCTTCTCCTACTTATTAAGTAACGTAACCAATGGCGTTTCGCACCGTAAGGGAGATAACTGCACGCGAAATTGAAGAATCTTTGTTGACAATCTGACATAGAACTGAATTTGAAATGTCGCATATAGTGTACCATCATTCGTTCAAGTGTGCTTTACAACTACGGGACATTGAGTCTGCTAGTAAAAGGCGTCTATCGTCTGGAGGTTTTCTACCATCGATACTTACGTAGTTTGACTTAGGAGGGTTGGAGTTAGCGTGTCAGTAACCGATAATTAAATCGTCAATTATCTGATAATTTACTGAGGAAGAAATTCTTTATCACATCGAATGCACTTGCACAGGATTTGCTGGTCAAGTCCAGTTCTGTGCATGCCTAAAGTTTGGATATCGGATCGTGCCTTACTTGCAGTTGCCGCTCCGGGCAGGAGAAAACCACGTGGAGGTGAACAGATGACGTGAAGACGAGGCGTGAAGACAGGCACAGAGCAATTAGGTAGAGTAGGTGTATCAACTCGAAAAGACCCCGTGACGGATTGGCTGAAGGCACTGTAGGATATGACAGAAAACCGGGAGCAGCGGCGTTCCATATGTCACTTTATATCAGACCAAAACATTTGGAGAGGTATATATACAGATTTGGATTTAGTATTCTGTGTGCTGACCACAAGGATTCACCAATGAAGTTGTTTCCTTTTCTCATCCCTTGCTCAAAATAGACCCAAAACTTACTCATTGTACGCATTCTTACTTTGAATGAATTGGGAGTTTGGCAGCGATTAGCAAAGATCGCCTCACTCTATTTCACTGTACGACGATGTTGGTTAGTCATCGTTCAGGAGTGTTGCATTCTTCCAGCATCCTCATTCACATGGATAACGAACATGCAGAAAGGATACAGTGATTCAAATATCTTGATTCTGAGATAAGACAGAAAGACCAGGTCAAAGATGAGGCAAATTCACAAGTCGATACAGCGCTCAAAACATTTCTATACCTACGCATTAGAATATGCAGTTCCAATGAGAAGGCATCCTTTTAACCACTTTCTATTCTGTTAATATATACGACTGTGAAACCTCACCGTTTAGCGCTTCCAGTAAATGAGAACTCCGTGATTTTGTTTAGTAATACTGAAGATACATTCTTAAAGTAAAATGATAAAAACGTGTTCCCAGTGACAATCTTTAATGACAATGCGGCTGCATCGGAAATATGTCTTCTTTTCTGCAGCACTACGGGGTTCAGGGGTTTAATCAGGTTCTTCGAAGACCTGTGAACACTTTCAAAACGATGCCTCATTCCAGACGCCACTTATCATAACTTTATCGCATTTCATCTGTGAACAGAGAGTTTCTTCAAAAGTCAGCAGCTTTTCACAGGAATGAAAAAAAACATTTGTCAAAGACCAATTTTAAATCACTTTTTTATTCGAGCATAGCATAACTTAGATATAGAATAATTCACGCAACCAGGTCTTTTTGACGTTTTGAACAGAGCGGAAGGAATCATCATGATCACAGAATATCGGAGTACGTACGCTGATTAACGGGTTCAGGCCTCTGTCTAGATCAATCGTCCTTTACTTACCGAATTGCAAGAAATGTGATGAACTTAGAAATGCCTTTTATCTTCCTTTGTCAGAAGAGTAGTCTATTAGACTGGTTCATACAGCAGACTACCGGTCGATGCCACAAACCCGAGTTGTGTAAATAGACCAAACTCGAGGCCAGTCTTGCTCTGCACTGGTGGGTGTAACTAGCCCCCTTGCAGCGGTTGCCCTGCCCTTATAATCCAAGCTGGTTCGGTTTTGTGACCTTTACCATCCACCCCACTCCTCCCTCCCGTGTGGATTGACTGCTCTCCCGGGTTCGTTTGTCCCCTAAACCTGTCACTCTTTCAATCAAACGTGATTTTAGTGTATGGGTACAGCTGATGAGATTACCAGGAGATATCTGAATTCAACACAGCATGCGATTTCAATGTCTCTTCTTGCACTCATGCGTGCAGATTGTTGTTTGCAGCTCCCGTTTACGCGGTTGCTAGTGTTACCTTTTCCTGAATTCTAAGTTCAGTGTCAAATCGAAAAATGATTTCGAGTGTGTTTAGATTCTCAGTTGTTGAATTTTAGTATGAAACGTTTTCAATGTTCACCCAATAATGTTGTGATAAAAAATCACTTATGTAAGCCCAAAATGTATGCCCGCATGACTGAATTCTGTTTGTGGAATTCGGCTAAGTTAGGTCTCAATTACGGTACAATGGTGGAGGGGGACGATAAATGAGTTGCTGCTATCCGGATTTCAATAGGACATAGTGCTAAAATATCTTTGCATGAGTTACGAAACCAATCCGCTTGTGTTTTACATTTACTGCTTCGGTGCCCCTTTCTAGTGGAACACACGGTAACGAATACCCAACAGACTAATAAAACGTTCCATCGTAGAAATTTACCCCACACACAGCCCACGAAACCGTGAAAGACCGTTCTGATTCCGTGTCGTGTACACACATTTGAAGACTTGAATCACAGACACAAACAATAATATTATCCATTCAAAACAGTTTAGGGTCAGAGACTCTCGCTCCGCGCGCATTGTGAACATACTCGGTACATTACGGTTCTGCAACATCTTACGATCTCTGTCAGCCAAACCTCTAGAAACGTAAATAACCAACCAATTGGGCAAATACACTTGACTAGAATGAGCTCAACTGAAAGAAGAGTTCGGAATACGGTAGAAGATTTTTCAGTTGTTGATACTTGCGCAAAGTATAAGGAACGTGCGGTTCATTTCCATAGCAGGGGATACGGGAAAATGCGGTTTGAGAAATTAGAATGAATATTTGATAACTGAAGTGCTTCAGATGAACATAGGACCTACAATAACTAAGCAATCATTCCACACGTTTGTCGACAAATGACAATGGTTCAGATACACCAAACCTCCTACGCTTTTCAGAACTCAAATGAAAAAAGCACGAATATCTGAATAACATTTTCTCCGCCCACTGCAATCACATTTTGAAAGTTTGCTAACACAGGTTCCAATAGACACATGAACATACAGGTCTAATCGAAACTGAAGCAACAGGTCCCTTTGATCATAAAGAAAATATTTTAGTGCATCACAATCGGCCAGTACTGTATACATATCCACTAGAGACCTCTAATTGTCTTCTAACTGCGTGTTTGTTTGAAGTTAGACGGGTGAACGACCTTAGCAAGGTCCTCCAAGTGGATAAAAATGGGATCACCATATGCCGGCTGCTTTGATTCGTGTTCGCGTTGTCCAAAACAAGTAAATCTTGCCTGTTTTCCGCCTTGCTACCAATAAAAATAATTATAAAAGTCAAATTTACCTATTATTGGATTTGCGGAATTGCTAAATTAAAGACGAATTCTATATCACTATTCAAGCTTCGGGACCGGGTTTGTGAGGAGAAAAGTACAACTGTTCCAAGTCAGTGCATTACTCAAAACCAGTGCCCAAACATGTCG
>UZAN01040190.1:37888-69261 GCA_900618425.1 Echinostoma caproni
TAATGCTGTGTAAATAAAAAATGAAAGAGTATACAAAATGTATCCACATAAATAATATCAAACAGTTATTAAAGCATCTATGTGGAGACCGATAAAAGTAATTAGGCAGTTGTCTCGACTTTGTTAGGATTCATCAGCACTGCATTCAATCCTAGTGTTCCTGCCAGAACCCAATCCCCAAACATTCGGGTTCAGAGTTAGAACCCTATTATTTAGGCAAAAATTCCGACCATAATTATCTGAGTTAACTATGTGGTTCTTCTCTAGTTCCACAAGAATTCAGGTCCTTATTCTGTGTTACTTAGCAACCAGAATATCAACTTTGCGATTTTTAAATGAATTTCAAAGGAATGAGATTTACGCAAGAACAACAATACATAGACAATGGAGTGTGGGTGTTAGCATACATTATTCAAAGAAAGTATTGAAGGTTTTCATTCTGCCCATGTATGAAGTCCACTCAACCACTCAAAAAACCGTGGCGCGTAAGTCTTGATTCCATCAGTTAGATTCGAACTCACTAGATTTTCGTTTGCTGTGACATACGAATAGCGTGGCGGCCACGATCAGTACAAGTATGAGTACTATACAGCCTCCGGTTACCGCCAATGCAATCAGTGGTATGCCACCCGATTCGCGCGAACTGTTGGCGAATTCTGATTTTGAATTTCCGACCGATGAAAAATGATTCAGTTGTTAATGAGGCGGAATGGGGTGGGGTGAGGGTAGAGGCAAGCAGAAGGCGAAGTTAGATTGATTGTTCTCTTCGGTATGTAGTGAATTGCTCTTGATCTCGGAACTTAACATTCAATAGGCTTTGAAACATGTATTGTTTAATGTGGGATGAGATTGGAGGTAGATAGACACAAGTTTAGAATATTCCGCTTGCGGAGAATTCCTTCTGTTAGCTGTGGTTGCCAACGTAATTGGAAAACAAGTGTGCTAGATTACGTAATTTGAATGACTGACCTTAAAGCGAAAGAAAAATCAATTACTATTGAGACATGCTTCTCCATCTGTATACAGCAAGAAAGCCTCGAAGTTGCACTGATGATACTACCACAGCCACAGCTCGGAGAACCCTTCAACACCAACATTCGCATCCCGATCTACAATCATTCCACATTATAATTAACACCCGGGTTGTTTTAGCTGCTACGATTTGTGCTGATCCGTAATCAACCCACGTTCTGTCAATGTCTTCAAGTGAATTTTACAATTTCAGTAGAGTTTTCACAAATGAATCCCCGGCTGCACCGGAGAACTCTTTGTACGTGACCGTGCTAACTTCAGTTGTTTTACGCTTGAAAACTAGGTAAACTGTGCAAGAGAATTAAATCAACCAATACCGGTTTAATCAATGATAGAAGTATTTCTAGGTGGGACTAGTGAAGGATTTATGATCAGCGTATAACGAATCTATCATTACCACTACTACTACTACTACTACTACTACTGCTACTACTATTACTGCGATAGCATTCATTAAATCTTGTGTGGCCTGCCTCATCTGCATGTGAATTTCAGGATATTCAATGAACAAACAGTGGTGCTATTTACCGACTGTTTTATGAAACTACGAATCACAGTGTAATGACCAATAATATTATTGTCATATTTCAGACGCGCTTGAGTCCAAGCTGTGTACAAAACAAATCATCGTATAATAGTCTTTAAAAGGCTTGTTAAAAATGAATTATTTTTAAATCTGTCGTAGATTAGTTGACGCGATCTTCAACATAATGAACTTCAGGTGATTTTGGTGTAAAAATAGAAGCCATTTAAATTTTACTGTAACTGTAAAACTCCAATATTTATTGGCATTATTTCACTTATGATGATTGTATCGCAAAAAGAACAATTTAATACGTTAGAATAATCATTTTTACCATAAACGGTTATATGCCATACAGTTATTGAAACTGATTTTTTCACAATACAAAGACAAAAACAATGCTGGGACCCAAATTCATAACTAAATTTCAGTCGTCAATTCATTATTGAAAAGCACAAGTTATATCTAGTTGTCAAAAGAGAACCAAAGTCAATAAAGTTCGCTAAGCGGTCGAATAGTTTGCGTGAGCGCATGAAACATACATCACACCCTGACTTCGATTACATCTCGTTAGAACTATCCCACAGAGAGTTGATATCGTTGTAGCCGCACCCAGCCGGTACACATCGTTAGGCTCTGATGGGGGCAGTTCGTGCGGCCCGGATGACATTTCCAGCCTGACGATAATGACGGTCGTGCAGCGATTTGATGGACTGCGCTTATGTCTACCTGTAGCTCAATGAAACTGTACGCAATGACTCATCCGAGCAACCATGTAGCGCACGCGAGAGAGAGAGAGCAGCAAACCTTTTGGGAAAAGTTTCAGAAGGGGCGTAAAACCAGTATCACGTCAGTAGTTTTTGAGGGAGTTGAAAACTTGGTTGACATCACAAGTTGTTGTTCTTTTCGTTCCGGCAAATCAGACCACAGTCTATTTAACCGTACTAAATAGCCTGATGACATGAGCGAAACAAGCGCAACACTCTAATTTCATTCCCGCTAATCAATCCTGTGCACACATCACTTCATGGCCTTCTCGTCAAAAGTGTGTTTACGCTACATAGCTGTTGTTCTCACGCGTTTCATGCACACTAACTGTCTGAGAATTAAACAAATATTTCTCGGGGAAATGTTTGTGCCCTATGTCCTTCTCAAACATTTCTCAATTGTTTGTTCTCTACCGATCCGATGTAACGCAGTCAACATGGTACTACCAGGCCAATTAAATCAACATATTTATTCATTTTCTAGCACTGTCCAGTATAAACATTGATTACTCATTTCAATTAGTGAGAAGTACCTAAGATTGTTTCTTGAAACACGTTTAGCACATTACAATCACCTCTTAGTGGTATCACAAATCTACCTGCTAATTCACAATAGTTCGATTAGATTTTTGGTGCAAAAGAAATAAATAAAAGGGAATAATTGTATTTTGTTCGTCTCTCACTGAACAGAATATTTCAGAACTCGATTTTACTATCACTTGCTCATCAGATTGATAGACCACTGCTTTTAGTGATCATCTTCTGGTGGATACAAAAGATATGTCATAACCAATCGTCGGTAGATCATCTTTTTTATAAGATAAACTAAGGATGTTGTTATTTTTAATGGTGCTTCCACGCAGTGAGGTATAAATTTGATTCACATGTACCGTTCTCGAATAAATCGCTTGGATTTTTACCGGTCTTTTAGAAAACATTAAAACATGGCGTTATTAGATTGCGGAAAGCTCGGGGAGAAACCCTGATTAACAGGGATTGCGAAATCACCAATGACCGCAAAGGGTCTATCCAGTCTGGACTTTGTAAAAAACCGCGTTAACTAGTCAAGCTTATTTCCGAATTGCATTTATGCCACAGTGCAGTCAAGCTGCGAATTGTCGAGCGTGTACCTCAGGGGTTAGAGTTTGGGCTTCTCATCCAAAGTGCTTTTGATTTGCATTACTGCAGGAAAATGAAAAAAATAGTTCACACTGCAGAAAATTCCCAGCAAAGATGAACCAGTGCAATGTCGTGGGTCATCGTACCATTCTATCAGTACCAGAACATATTTCCCCTTGATTTAACGCTGAACTGTGTAGATCAGTCAGAAACCCTGTCGGACTATAAGCAATAGAGATGGGAGAAAAGTAAGTGCAGTTGTGGAACGCTTATGGCTATGTTGTTGTTGTTGCTGTCTGCCCATCCTCAAAAACAAACATTTCGCAGGATCGAACCATGACTAAGTTTTTGATATCTGTCTGGAGTTCTGCTTGACCAGTATCGAAAAAGCATCAAGCCCGTAAACCCATGGTACACGGTTCCCAACCGGTATTGTTTACTGGCCAATTTTACTGTGTCCCGTGTTACGCAAAATGATTGGTCTCATAGCGCTTATTCATAGAAAATACAAAAACTTAAAAATTCATACGTCGCGCGGCTTGAAAGACGGAAAATTGGGTTGGCAATGAGTAACCAGTATGGTGACAGCCGAATATTTGTCCCGCTCAATTCCGCTGCATTAAAGCTGGGTCCTACTATCAAAAGATATCATGTCTTTTGGGAGTTGGCAAGTGGCTTACAATATAATCGAATAATTCTGAAAGGAACCGGGTTCACCAGCGCAACGCTAGGGCTATTAATGAGCCATTCAGTTGAAGTCAAGTCAAGAAGAGTGTTGCTTTATGCACCCCGAAAGGTGGATATTCAGCAGCCTCGAAAGAATTTTTACTGGTTGTTGGCAGTCACTTCGGTCACACTGAGCATTCCAGTATGGTTCTTAGTGTAGATCACTCGAAATACGTTCTTCCGATCGAGGAAGTATAGCAACTTTATTTGGAGTGCAGTTTGGGAACGGGTTCTCAATCAACATACCATGATTGACGTTCTAATCTGTCTCCTCTGGTAGCTCCTCAACCACAGTGAAGCTGATAGAAACGCAGAGTAGACAGTGCAGTTACCAGTATACTTTTTCACTTTCATCCGACTTGTTAATAATAACATTCCGTCAAAATAAGAGAAGCTGAATGTATTCTCATTCCATCTCACAGCTGAAGAGAGTCACAAATGTTGTGCTTGCTGCACCATGCAGTCATGCAGATGCTCTTTGTTACTTTGTCCTGCCTTTTGGTCAGACTATATTCCTAC
This sequence comes from Echinostoma caproni, assembly GCA_900618425.1. Classification (NCBI taxonomy): domain Eukaryota; kingdom Metazoa; phylum Platyhelminthes; class Trematoda; order Plagiorchiida; family Echinostomatidae; genus Echinostoma; species Echinostoma caproni. The sequence goes on from UZAN01040190.1 coordinate 42,575, forward strand.
GCCCCGCCCTGTACGACCTGAGCACTGCCTACCACCCCTTAAGATCCAAGCAAATCATGAATGAGACGGCCACCAACATGAATGCACATCCTACGAAAACCTTCNCAAATCGATTCTCCATTGTTGTCGCTTATCGGCAAATCTTTAGAGAGTGGACAGTCGGAGCTCAATCACTCAGAAGGTGTGTGCAAACAGGCTCTCAGTACTTATATGCCTCAGTGCTCTGGAGGTGTTGGCAATCAATAATGAGATGTCAGCTCATTCGGAGCAGATACATTTTATCCTGTTACTTGTCAAATAAATCACTGGCGTTTTGCTGTGCTATCGTGTCCAGAGGAGTCTATTCCAAACATCCTGAAACGCTCAGAAACAACCGGTTAAAACTTTTCTAATTAGAACTATGCATGTCTTTATGGAGCCCGTAACCCGCTGAAAAGATTATGGTCTAGCGCACTTCTGAATCGGAGTTCAAGTGAAATTATCATTTGGATGAATAGGGTCTTACACTGCGCTTAAANCACAGTTGTAGTTTGCAAATTGCTGCGTTTGTCATTTTCATGAATCTTTGGCAGATACATATATACAGTAAAAATTGGTGAAATGATGAAATGGGATTTGATGTAGATGCTGTGTTTTGTCTTTTGCATTTTCGTAGCTGAACACGTTGCCTCTCCCGGCTTGGTGATACGATAAAACAGAGATAACGAAGGCTTTGGAATATTTGTTAGATTTCCTGTTTGTCAATTTTTAGCGTGGTTCACGTGGTTCTCAGACGACATTCTAAGTGAGTAATTATTTGATGGATATTTTAATTGTTGGCTCAGGGCAGCTAACACCTGAACGCCTCTATTCATTTTGTTCTATCCATGTACGTGAGTAGATCATTAGATGATGGCTAGGGCTGTAGGTGATTCATCACACACACACACACACACACACGCTCGACCTCCCAACTCGTGCTGGCGTGCAGGTGTCCGTTGGGATGCCCATTCGCCACGAAGAGCACGTCAATCCTAACGAACGTGGGTCTCAGCTAGACCCTGATGGTTCACTGTTTAGGGTGGGGTTGGGTTAATCATTAGTGGGCTTTTATATAAACAAAGAAAGAACGGGTCTGAGTTATTTTGTCATAACGGGTCTGCTCGTGTGGAGAATAAACAAGCAAAAACAATCTTGAGTTTTCTCTTGATTTTCCCAGTTGTTTGTTGATGATAGCGTTCCGTTTTTAATTTCTGTAGTTGTTCGGGTTTATCTTGCGGCCGGCCACTCCCTTATTTGGAAGCTGTATTCTAAATTTAGGAAATTATCTCAGCTGTTTTATTGTCAAAGAAACATATCAATAGAAGCTATTACAATCACTTGAACGACTTTATGTCCGGCTCGCTGAAATTTAGAACAGAACACACGTGCAACGGTACCGATTCAGTTAGATGAGCTCAACCGCTTATCGAGAGCACCATAGCACACTGTGATGATAAAACGAGTAGCAAATGAATGATTTGACAAAACTTCCCAGAAGCAGACGACCGGTTTTGGTCGTCAGGTATGCGTACCCGGTAATCTTCTGTCCGATCATTATTATACTTGGACTCCCGGTGTGGGATGCTTTATCCGATTGTTCATATACTACTCATTATAAAAACACCGAAAATCGGCTCTAGCGTCCATCTAACTGAGGTTAGACGCATCTAACCCACAACACCTGACATACAGAATAATCGCAATGATTTTTCGAGTCTTGTTCGTCTCAAATCCGCTCCACCAGTTGCAAATGAGATTTAAATTACATCACACTATGATATTGATAGCGTTAGGGATTTGATTCAAGGTTTTTTTCCAATATACGGACCAGTTTATAAACTTAAGCTACGTCCATGCAATTGTTTGCCCCGTATAGAGACTTATTGTTTTTTACAATCAATACGATTCCAAGATCTCTCGATTACCCCATCAGATTCGAACTCAACACTGAAAAGTTTACAGGTTGTTTTCACTTCCTAGTTTTACTGTTATCCTTACACTTATAAAAAGCAAGGCTCACAGTTTTTTGAATAATATTTTTAGTTTCCTTATGAGATTTTAGGATGCTCCGCTCATTTTTGAGGTTCGGATTGTACCTCAAACCCTATTAACCGATCGAAATCATTCACAAATTCGAAATTCGATAACTTTAATCGTCAAAGTAAACACAGGTTCATTCTGTTTAGGAAATGAAATTTAAAGATTTTGTATGCAACTGATGATAGTTAATTCAAAAAAAATCATTTCTGTCAATTGAAAGTGATACTACTGAACTGAAATGTGGTTTAGATTGTGTATCATCTTTCGAGTGATTTGATGAGAAATTGTTAGTTATCTTCCTGAAAAAAATGAAAATAAATCACAATCAAAACTCCGGCCCAGCTCAATGGATTCGGATAGTTTTACACTTCAACGGTCACTTTATTTCCACAGACATTATATAAGCGGACAGTGAGAACTGCACAAATCTCACATTTTCAGACTGTTTATTCCGCTTCGTGTCAGACCGCACGAAAAATCCGATCACGTTCGGATCCGATAAACTGTGGGTCACATTGTCCCGGCATTAGAGCCCGACACTCGTAAGTTTTGACCATTCAGTTCGTCAGTTGGCAATCGCTTCGAGCGTGATTCAAGCCACCGGTGGTTTTCAAGAGATCACTCGAACTGATATCTGTGACCACGGATGATTCTCGATTATTGGCACATTTTCTGTAGAGCGTAAACGGTTTTGGACAAATAAAACACCCTCATCTTTATCCGATTGGTTGAGAAATTTCGTAAAGCAATGTCTTTCCTGTCACTGTCCGGGATGTTTTGCTCTAGATATACTTTATGTTCATTCTTTTATGCCCGAATAGATCAGTGTTAGTTGACTGACTTGATCAGTGAATGTAGAAAGTAATTTGATATCCCTTCCAGCTAGTCATGGTCAAATAGTGATAAGTTGTTCAAACCTGAATTGTTACGCGAATCCGTGAAGTTGTTCACTAACTCGCATGTGTTTGTTCGAATTAAGCCCGTGGTTGAATTCACGTCACTACTGATTTCGGGGCTGACCGTACTTAGTTATCGTGTGCGTCCGGGTTCAGCCGAAAACAGACCAATTCGTCTGGTTGCTGTGAGACTGCACAGCGGAGACTTTAACTGTCTCGACGTTTTGCTAATGTACATTGCAGACATTCAGTTCATCCGCACTGTGTGTGCCTTACCATGTACAGACGCAGCAATTGGACCGTCCAAGATCGAGTGTGCGCGATACTGTCGTCAGCGTCGTCGTCGCCGTCGTCATCCTCACTGTTTCAAAAACACAAGCACAGTAGTCTGTGTGCATGACGGAGTAGGTGAATGAGTTAGTTACTGAGTCACTGAGTCAGTGAGTGACCGAGTGAGAGGAGGAGATGAATACTGATCCACTTAGTGATAGAGATTTCAATGAGCATATTTAACAGTAGTAGGTGTGGAAACCTCGTTATGGCTTTCACTTCTGCTTGGTGTGTCTGAATAACCCTGAAAACAACACTAAGAATACTTGTTTCGTGTCCTTCGTTCTAGGTGGTCCAATAGCCGGTTTTGGTCCAGACAAAGAAACCTGATCCGATTTAGTGATGGCGGAGGTTGGGACCACTCCAGCCGGGACCATTGGTTTCCTGATTTTGTTTTGTATCAGAGAAAGATCAATCGATGATCATTTTAGATCATTTGTCTTCAATTTTAGCTAAGTGGAATAATTGAATGAGTGTATTAATGAATAACAGTGTACCCTATTCAATTAATTAAAGGATATCTCTTGAAAATACTTTTTTCTCCTGGCAGAGGTTCAAATTATTGAGAACAATTTTGCTAATGAGGTGTGCTAAATAGTTTTAATGATGGTGCGATTACAGTAGTAGTCATAGCGACAGATTGATTACAAATTGGCGGTACTAATACATTCGCGAAATGCAAATTCACAGCATGATTTAAAATACTGTCCGCGGTGATAGTTGAAGAATTTTGTATCTATGGGACAGGAAAATGTGATCCCCGAAATTTTTCTACCAGATACAGCACACCGCATCGATTCGACTGAAAACAAACTAACACTGTAAAACAAATACAAAGAGTTTAGAGTATCAAGCTTGGATTAGCCCATTCGATTTTTCAGAGGCACCAGGCACTCTTGATGGTTCTCAGTGTGGGTTTCGCTCCTTCGGAGATCGTTAATTCCCCACAGTTTGTATGCATTTAAATGCGATGGAAATGTTTGTGATAACCAACAAAGAGCACTGGACAGCTGTTTCGTCCTGTTTGGGACTCATCAGCAGTGTGTACTTTTTGTGTCCCTGTCAGAACTCCAACCGCGATCAGTCCGGTCAGGACTTCAAACCCTTAGCCCCGAGCTACACGGCCGACGGTTATCACCTTGTGCGAATGGCTCAAACAATTTTAGGGTATCAAGTTTGGATTAGCCCATTCGATTGCAGCTGCTGACGAGTCCCAAACAGGACGAAACAGCTGTCCAAATACGAAGAGGGTTCAAATTGTCAGTTTCATAAAATTTAAAACAAATGACGATCCATTACATTTTTTTTCCTATTCGTGCCAAATAACGGACAAGAACAAATTACGGTCCCGTCTAACGAGCATGCCAGGTAATTAACATGGAAAAAATTGTTCCATGCAATAATCACTGTGCGTCAAAATAAGAATATTCAGTTCCAATACGAGCTATTGGGCTCACTCAAACCAACCATATTATCTCAGCGTTGGAGTTTCACACCCCTTTCTCGTGAACTCGGGGTGGGAAGGTAAATGAGTTGGCTTGATTCTCTTGTGTTGGGTTATCCCACGCATGGGCAAACCAACAGACCTTTGGTCCAGTAAAAACCCATTGCAGACGAAGACAGAAAAATCAAGTTAACTGTTGGAAGAGGAGCAGATTCGTCTTACATATAAGCCCTATCCGCAGGTTAGCAGCGACTCTGTCTGTGTCAAAGAGAGAATCAGGACCAAATATGGAACAGAAGACATTAAACACATGACGAGCCCAACTGAAATGAAAGGAAAACTCAAATATTTTTTCCGGATGAAAACAAACTACAGACAATTCAGCATAAAAAGAGCATGTGAGTGGTTAAGAACAATTTGGTGTTGTATGAATATCATGAGTAACAACACTACGGTCTTTCAATTTAGGGATAATGGAATCCACTGGGAGTCAACTAAGAGGAATGATGCCGTCCCATATCTTTGTATGAAGAAACATTGACCAAATTCAAAGCATCTCATCATCGCTCATCATCAGATATTTGAGTCCGAACATGCAGCTACAGCTGAACCAAGCCATTAGTTATTAGAAGTACTTCTGATACTGATTTCTTCTTTCGGACAACAAGGACATTCCTGAAACGGTATAACTAGAGGCAGTCATAGTGGTCTTCCCATGAACGCAATGAGAGCAACGCAAATTGCACTTTCCCGCACCTAGTAGGAACGTGAACATTGACCCGAACTGATTCCGCATTTTCAATGATTCCGCACTGATCAAAACTGATCGGGTTCTGACGATGATAGTAGCCCGAACCTTTGTTATTCACCTGTTGAAATGTTGAAAATGTGTACCACCCGAATTGGTCCAACAGCTCAAATGTCCAAATCCAACCAGTGATTGTGTCTTGTGTAAGCGTGAGAACAAAACCAAACGGAGCAGCTGTCGGTTGTGTAACCCAGAGACTGCGTGGATTGTATTCATCACATACTTAACTCATTCATTCATCTGTCCCCTGTGTGCTCTTTTTCACACTCACAGTTGTTGATCAAACTCGTGCAACATCACCCTCATTTTGGAAATCCATTTCAGCTGGCAATATCCTACTTATATATAGATGACTAGGAGAAAAGCGTATTTATTCTTGACTTTATCTCCAACATTTATTTTCTGAGTTCTTTTCTATCACCGTTTGAATTTGCGCCACCTTGAGTATCGCGATAAAATTTGTAGTAGTTCAAAAAATACAGCTCAGATTAGGAAAATATTTTAAGCCAAGCAACATGGGAGTTCATTCTTTTTAATAATGATTCCTATCCCATGGGAGTATTTATTAGGTTAAGCACACGTATTCTAAATTTCTTATCTTTTTTCATTCAGTGCACAGTAAATAAGCAAATTAATGGAAATATTGTAGCTTAAATAAATTAATAAATTATTTGGCTCCAAACTACTTACGCATTATCCACAATACTGAAAGAACTGAAAACATAGTCCAAGAAACACAAACTGATCTTCAAAAGTTGACCTTGAGGTGTGCGGCTCGTTGAATAAGTGTCATGTAGTGTCACCATGCCCAAACCGGATTAAACTTTCAAATGGTTTTGGCATATAATTGAAGCCAAAGGGCAACTTAATCGAGAGGCGCTTCTAATGTGGGGCATACCGTACACAAGCCCATGAATGAGGCTGAAAAAACGAAGCACTGAGAGGAACAAATGTGATGAAAATCAGCATGTTGCACGAGTTTGGTCGATACCTGTATACTGAACATGACATATCAAGAGTTGAACTGACAAACGTCCAATAGGAGTTAATTCCGATAGATAATAATTCATTATCTTGAAAACATACATATTTATTAGGATCATGTGTCTTCCTGCGCTTCACGTCTTGCTTATCTATTTTTTTCGAGCTTTAGTTAGACAACATACCGGTTGTATAATTTCGAATAATTACTCCGATTTTTTCTTCATTTATAAAGACAGTACCTCTTCTCAATTTTAAATTAAAAAATCACTAAAATGTGTCCGAAGAGCTGCCATTTCTTGCATGGACTCGGTAACCGATTGAATTATTCGCCAGCTGTTGTGCTACGTACGGCAAACTAGCAATAAAACTATTTGGTTATTCTAGAGGAACAAGAAATCTGGCTAACTTTAAAATACACAAATTTTAGCGTTCAAAGGTATGGAACCACTGACCACAACTTGTGTATTTAGCAGTTTGGATTCACTATCTACTAAGAACATAGATGTTGGAGATAAAGCCAGTAATAAATACACTTAACTCATAGCCATCTATATATAAGTATGATATTGCAAACTGAAATGGATTTCCAAAATGGAGCTGATATTGTACAAGTTTGGTTAATACCTGTATATACTAATCGTTTGCATTTTGTCACTTATTAGCAACACCTAAAATTTTAAGTTGATCATAGAAACCGAACAAAATTTCATAATTTCCTTTAGCTCAGAATGAGCTCAGTGCTCTGCTTCCACTCTTGAATTTTAATACATAAATAAAATCCTCGGATTATCTGCATCAAAATCTGGTTCCAAAATTTTAAAAATTCTTTTCGCTGGTAAAATAAAATACCCTTATCGAAAGCGACTTAATTTGAGCTCGGGCAAGTTAGTCATTTCCTTATGCAAGTGTTTACCATGGACTTTATCAGCTACATTATCCCTAGGATCATCACACAAGAACTTGCTGCAAGATCCTGTAGTTTATTTCATATTGGTGCAGCAAAAGTGGTTGTGAATGATGAAATTCCCTAGAACGAAGACTTTGGATCAAGTGTTGTTCTGTTCTCCCTATTTATTTATCACCTAATCTTATCACACACAAGGACTTTGAGTGTTTGAGACCTCTACTGACGGGATCTAACTTCATCCCCAACCCCACTCTGTGTCTTTGGATGATACAACAGCCCGCTGATACACACCACTACTCCCCTTCGGAAACATCCCTGATACATTTTTGCCTTCTCATACGAAGAAAGTTAATAAACAAAAAATAATTAAACCAGCCTCAGCGAAACATCTACTGACTTGAAACCTACAGGTTGTACTCCGACTGGGTGATGCCCTTTGATTCTCAACAAACGATATTTTGTACGCCCCAGGATAAGCTCTTTCCAGTATTCAAAAGGAATATTATTATTTAGAAATGCCTATTTGTGATATTACATGGAGACATGGAGATCTGGATGTTGGCTGCGTCAGCGGGAAGAGGAGAGAGAGATAGAGAGTGAACATGGATGAATCAGTGAACGAAGATCAGGAGGAGTTCAGAAAAATCTTCTAAGCAATCGTGGTTTAGTTTGGGGATTGCTCACCTGCAACTTTTTTTGACATAACACCTAATGTGTATTAGAGATTCAGGACTACCAACAATTAAATAGCATCATGCAAGCCGACATTTTTTGCTTCACATATCAAAACGTTTTAGAGAACAATATCGACGACGAATAGTATGAAACAATCAAAGACTTCGAATTGTTTTAGTTGGTTTAAATGAAACATGAATCGACATCATCCACCCACACAATTGGTATCATATTGTTTTTATTTTAATTTTACAACCTTTTGTGAAATAAGTAATGGGTCAATCAGTTTCAGACGGCAAGAGGGGAGGGATAACCAACGAATCAAACAACCGCCATGCGGTNCGGTGCAAATAGGAACTAGTGATTCCAGGGGTTTAACACTGCGATTTCTAGTGCAACGTGATGCTGACCAACTGCTTACACTATCCGTATACAATTCTCAGTGAACGCTTCCTTGAAATTGATGCAACACAGACTTTGATTTGGTTACGAAACTCTGTGGTAAACAAAAGCGACGTGTCATACATGGCAAGGAATCAGAGGAAATTTTGTACATGATACCGTCAACTCCAACCATCTTTTTGATTGATTTATGAAAATACTAGTGTTGTTAAAAAACCAACGAAATACATGAAAACCAGTGTTACTTAAACAGTGTCATCTGCAAATCGCTTGTTGACGATCCTCCGTAAACTGCGCTGTGTTCTGTTACATGTCTTGATCTCACCATGTTGACAGTTCCCACCTTTTGGTCTTCTACTCAAAACCTTTTACCGATCGTTCAAATGACTTTGGTCTTTGGCTGTTCCAGAATTGCTAGTAACAATCCTGTAAGAAACGAAGCTAATCGAATGCGAATGAGTGTGCACTGTGAGTATTTCGCCTTCATCAGGGCAATCCAATATGCTCCTTAGTTTCCTCTGGATCATCTAAGGTGATTCCAAAGTGAATAGCTAGAGCAATCGTCAATCCCTTGTCATTTCGTCCGTTGAGGTTATCACCCTTCTAGAACCTCCATTATTCCGGTTGCACATACAATCAATCAACGTAGGTTATCTCTAAATGCCACAACTAACGTCCTTACTGCAATTGAACAATAATGATGAATACATGTGGTCCGGATTACACTTTGTCCACCAAAAGTCCAGTTATTTGCATTCAGCAATTGTTATAACGACTAACATTGTCTTCCCCCGGGTAACCAACGTTTTGAAAAGTAACAGAATTCATTAACAGAATAGTCGCATTGAAATTATTCGGGCCTCAAACCTTCTTGGTCTGATAACAAATGTACTGGCTCATATCATTTACACTCAATCCCGTTTACTGCGTAATTTAGATGCAATGTTTTCAGTGGACCACACGGTTGTCCCCATCCGCTATCCGTCTAAAATAGGCACAGCAGTGTCCCTCGACTTATGAGTATTATAGTTGCACGAATTATTTAAGCTTGTAGTAATACGTTGTATTAATTAACACAGCTTTGCATGGGAAAGTTGGCACGACTCCCCTTGACTTGCTTTTGCTTTCTGTCCATAAAAACACCAACTGGGAAGTTGGAGGGTTTCTACACACACCTGTTCTGTCAAAGACTATATGAAGTTGAGATCTGGTACCTGAGTGAGATCGACGGTTAAACGGATCGGGTGTATGGAATGTGTGTGTGCGTGGTTTGTCCGATTTTTTGCACTTCGTGCGAATTCGGTGCGTTGCTCACGTAGTGTGTACAACAATCCGTGAAACACAAAAGTAGATTTTTGATGAAAACCAAAACAGTTCCAATTCCACAGTAATATTAGTGTAAAAATGTATTCCATTTGACAGCAAACCCTTACATAATCTGTTCAGGTAGAATTATGAATCATTCGAAAATAATTCTTCACCTCCAGGCTTGTGTTTAAAAGTTTCAAGTTTCCATTAGAGAAATATTCAAGTGATAAAAACAAATGTGTGACGCACTATAATATTTTCTTTATGGTCAGATGAAGTTTCATTATATTTATTATCTATATTAATACTTTAGGCTTTCATAGTAATTTATATATTGTCTACTTCGGTCTGCATAGTTTCTAGGCTGCATGAGTGTCAATTTAACGTGCCTCACCTTGGTTGCCAAGAATAAATGATCTCAACATGAAAACCGAAAACCTTATCAAGTATGAAAACACAATAGTTTTTAATAGGAATGACTCAAGAATTATCCTTAATTATTTTCATAAACCCTTGCATTTTAGTAGAAAAATATGAGGAAAAATAATAATTTACACTTCGGATTGATTTGCTGTTCTTGTTCATCTATCTACCACGGTAAGGCAAGCGTTGTAAATAATTCCTTCTGCTGCCACAGTTCCTCAATAACTGTAGACGTCCGGTCCGCAACGCGTGACGAGCGATTCGCTACGCTTGTGTGCAGCCTTGTGCTGAACTTTCTCCTGGACCGTTCAAGTGTAATTAGTTCACCAGTTTACTGACCCGTGCGGGAATGAGTTAGGCTATTCTTTGACAACTTAATATATTTAACAATTATTTAAACATTTCGGTAGAAAACTAAAAACGAGAGAACCACGCTTATCTGGATTTGGCTAGAACAGAGGGACGTATATACTTCAAAAGGATGATGAAGCAGGAAGCTTTTGATACAGGAGTGACACTGATGAAAACTCAGCATTCTGGTCTTGTGAACCGGGAACACAAGCACCATGCAGTGGACGGATGAAGATAAGTTAACTGAAGCAATAGTAATGGGTGACTTTTTACATTTCAGAAGCCATCAAACTTCTCCTTGCGTCGGAGATTCTGATTCCGTAAAGTCAAAGACAGGCCTGTATATGAATGAGCAAATGAATGTAGCGTCTAACTGAGCCCCACACAACCTTCCAAATGATTGAAGCTATCCGCTTTTGTCTCCATGTAGTACTCACATGCGTTTCAACACGGATTCAAATTCCATACTGCGAAGAAAGTGTTCCGCCACAGATGAATTCGCACGTTTGGTCTACTTCTTCTTTGACTGGGACAAATACAATCTCGGGTTATGCGAGCACCCACTTTATGTTACCTTTGATACCTAAACGAGGAGGATTTTACACTACCATTATGCACGACCGCTGTCTCTCTTCGTGGGCAGAATTATTCAATTATAGAGTTAATTAGTTTTGGAAATAATTCAAAATGAAAGCGTCTGGAAACACCATATAGGACTCCTTGTACACCACTCTTGTGAAATGAAAGGTAACGTTGCAGAAACCCAATCGCCTTGAATTTAATGAGCTTATAAGGTGCAGTACCGGAGTCGAATCTGCTTTTAATAAGTATAGGGTACGAATCACTGGTATATATAAACCGATTGCTAAGTTTTGGTCATAAACCGTCTCTTCAATCAAGTTGGGTGGAGAAAATAGAGCCTTTCCGTTTTGTGTCCCAAAGCTTCTCTGGTTTCTGATATCACTCCAAATTGTGCAATACACTTCAATACTGATTAGTCAAAACTTCGTGATTGATCTTCCATACGCACAGATACTCTTTTAAGTTTCCGCGATGAATTTTAAGCTAAACAGGTGCAAACTGTCGTTTATAGTTTCGTCAACCCCTAACCAAGGTTCTTGATAAAACGGAGGGCGTCTGTTGAGCTGTTCTTCATAACCGTTCATTGAGCAGTCGTGTTTTCTGGTTTGATCACGTTTGATTACTAACTCAAGAGTGTCCCTTGCAGTAAGTTCCAATCAAGTCCAGTCAGGAATGCACTTTATTCATCCATTGTGTACGAAAAAAATGCTACCACTTGTGGTTTGGTATACATGCGATTCAATTGGATTTAAAGATGTGATATTCAGTAAATAGGTAATGCGAATGCGTAACAATTGTGGAAACTCGCAGTATAATAGTTCAGGTGAGATTGCGTCTCGATTCATTCAATACTTGTCCTTGGGAAACCAACAAACGAACAATATAAGGAACAACGGAGTTGTAAAAGAGTGTGGTGCGAGTGTATAGGGGTTTTAATTAATTGGAGCTGACAGAATTGTCAATGTATCTAAAGAGGGTTGGGTGCAGAGGATATGATGCATCAGATAAAACTGAGTCACACAAACATTCACACACCCTAGGGTATTAGCTGACATTTGAGTCGATCAGCGCCACATAAGAGACAGCTCCATACCTAGAGATGCTTTTCAGAGAGAGTTCGATCAATAGGAATTGCTTAGACAACAGACTGGGGAAGATAACAGGGGATATGTAGGTCCAATGGCATAAAACGCAGGAGGAAATAAATTTATAAATGACACAACGATACCCCGAGCTGTCGAAGGTATGGGATGTGAAACGTCAGTTTTCTGACTTTTTTGCCCAAGGTAAGACCACTGGAGGTCAGCAGACAGAAAACATTCAAGGTAATTGAAGCGCTGTGACCTTTCGACGTTCGTGAACAGGTGATCCGGAATGTGCAGATGACCTACGACTAATGGAAAACAAAAATTCATTGCATCTGGTTGGGTTTGATGAAAGGTTAACACCACTCAACCATTCGGCAACAGAACTTATGTGGCTGATTGAAGGGGTTGATAAAGGGATTGTTGTTGTTGTTGTTGTTGTTGTTGTTTTTGTTGTTGTTGTTGTTGTTGTTGTTGCTGTTGTTGTTGTTGTTGTTAGATGCACCACTAAACACAGTACATCGTCGACATAATTACGCGTGAAAACAATTGGGATTATTAGTAAATGTTGAATGTATGAAAAGAGAATAAACGAGGAGTAAGTTGGGTCTTGGTTTACATAGACAGTAAAAGGCCTAAGCTCAATAAAATAAGTGAACTGGCATCGAACAGTAGAATAGCCATGCATCTTATTCGACAGATGGGGTGGGAGATTTCGTTGCTCTAACCGTGTCAATAGGGTATTTTTCTCAACTGAACTAAAAGCTTTTGTGTAGTCCAAAATACAAACCTGAACAGTTTTGCCTTATTGGTCGACCATGGATAAAACGGAACGGTAACCACATCTACAATAGAACGACGCTTACAATAGGGGAAATTGCTAGAGTCTTGGTAATGATTCTCTCAAAAACAGCTGAGCATTACTTCCGCGTTTCTCTCGTACGTACCAGGGGAGTGTGAAATTTACGCCATACGTCAAAAATGCAAACCCCACCACCCACACACCACATAACAGGTCACGCTGCAAATAAACACTTTTCTTATCACAGCACAGTCTTCCATGGCGATCAATACCTTATTTACTTCTGGTCGTCACAGTCCTGCTTGTTTTCCTCAATCCGAATAACATCCTTCACTGATAGAGTTGTTTGGCGTTTTGAAGTAGACTACAGGATGCACAGCAATCTGAATGGAGGAAGAGTCATCAAGACAAAGTCCGGGTGACGAATACCTGGTCCTTTGAGTTGACACAAAAGTGGTTTGCAGTATATGATTGCCATCACTTCGGTCACCTTGAGCACCTGAGTATTATCTTTTGCATAGACCGCTCAAAACTATTACTCTGGATGAAGGAGGTGTTCCATCGTCAACAAGTGATGAAGGAGATCAGTCATTTTTACGCACGACCTTTGCGGGTAACCGGCCCTATTGACCCCACGAATGCATATGTGTAGACTGGATAAGGGGAACCATCTTTGGTCAATTTCCATTTTTCGATAACCTCTTCAGTATTAGTGAAATTTTGCTTGGTGTCACTAGATGCCTTTGGCCACAGCTAAACCTGTTTCTGATCTTAAAATCACTTGACTTGGTCATTTGTTTGCAAACGTTTCCTTATCACCAGCCGAGGTGACATCATCAGTGCTTATGAACTGGCAGTGTTCTGCTTGTACCCGTTCGTTTATGCATGTGTTCTTCTCCACCGACTATTTTCGGCCCCTGTTCTCACTGTGTTCGACTCGGTTCGTCGTTGAACTGGTACGAGGGGGTGAGGAGAAGAGAGGAAGGGGTTGTTCTTCCGTCCTGATTGCGGTTACGATCTGTTCTCAGGTCACGGCGTGACCTGTTTTTGTTACCTCATTTGGTCCTTGAGTTGCATTGGAGTGTACACGTGATCCAGTTCGATGTGTCTGTTTATTGAGTAGATTGGAGGGTGCCAAGACTCGAGAAATTCTCTGGCCTGTTTTGACCGAGTCTAGTGGATAATTTTCATCAATTCGAGGTCAAACTGATGTCCTTCTTGATCTTCGTGGACGGAAATCAACGATAGTTGTTCATGTTTCCTAACTGTTGATTGGTGGTCACGGATCGTTGTTGACAGTTTTCTTCCAGTTTGTCCGATATAGTGTTTTTGGCAGTTCTTGTAGTTTATTTTGTAGGCAACACTATTGTCCTTCTCCAATAGTTCTCTCCTTTGGTTTTGGCAGAAGGCTTCCTAGACAGGCGGTCAGTTTGTGCGCGACTTGGATTCTGTATGATCTGAGTAATCGTGCTATCACTTTCGAAACCTACTTGATGTAAGGCAGGGTCATTCTTGTTCCCAATTGTCCCATTCTTTCTTTGAGTCAGAGTTCTTCTCATGAAGTTGCGGGTGTAGCCATTGCCGGCAAATACTCGGAGGTATCTTTCTTCTGTTTTCTTGAGTGCGTTTGGATTCTTCCGAACAGGATTCTAACACAGCATCTACTGTGACTGTGTGGATGATCACTTTTGAAGTTTAGGATTTTATTTGAATAAGGGATAGAATAGTCGGCAGTAGACCACTGTCTCCAGTTTTCCCGATCGCATTCTGATGATCGAGAGGTCAAAGAATACCGGTTGTTTATCCTTCTTCATTTCCATTGTGAACTTGATGCCATTGAATGTGTTGTTGATGACGCTGCGTGTTCTCTCTACCTCTGACTTCTTCAAGATGACGAATGTGCCATCAACATATCGGAGCTAAGGTTTTGGCATGATTATTGGACAAAATATACGTTACAGTTAGTCGCTCGACAACAATCTAAATGCAATCATACTCTGATGGTGTGCTGAGGATCGTACCTGACAAAATTAATAGTCTTTCATCTAAGGACGCTCGAATATAGCTCAGTTATCATAGAACCGATGTAAGTTTTTGCTGCAAAATCAAGTGGTACCTGTGATTCTGAGAAATAATAAATAAATTATTACATTTTCTCTACAGTCATTCTGTAGTTTAATCTGTTCCAGAAAAGAATAAATCAGGTAAATTAAATGGTATAGGATGGTGAATGCTTGGAACAAATCCCTCCCCTTCCACCCTCACCCCGTTGCACCAGTTTGACGGCAAACCGAGTCGAACACAGTGAGAACAAGGGACGAAAATAGTCGGTGGAGAAGAATACATATATAAACGAACGGTTACAATCAGTTTGGCAGTGATTCTTTCACAGGCTAATGATCACAATTTATATCAAACTGTTTAGTAGGGAGAGAAATCATGATAGGTTGGAAAATAAATCAACATTCCAGTTTCATGAGTGGATATTGCTCACACCTTGGTCGTCAGACAGGCGCACTGGTTCGGGTCATTAGGAGTGGGTCGCATTCTGGCCACAACGGATGCGATCGGAATCCGCCTACACATTATGCCCCCCACCCCACCCTACCCCCACACACATGTTCCCAAAAACAACTCGTAAGAACACTCGGTCTTCCATGGTCAACACCACACACTCGACACAGTCATCACCACCCCGCCCAGTCCTAACGGCCCAAATCAGTGCGCACATGTGACGACCAAAGTGTGAGCAACATCCACTCTTGGAACTGGAATTTCGATTATTTCTTTTCAACCTGGTCATGATTTCTCATCCCTACTAAACAGTTTGATATAAATTGTGATGTATTAGTTTGTAAAAGAATCACCGCAAATGAGCTTATTCGCTACCCTGTTTTCTTACAATCCACGATGATTGACAAAGCGCATTGGAAAGCTGCTTTGTCCTGCTCGGGGCTCGTCAGCAGTGCATATTCTTAGTGCCCTGTCAGGACTAGAGCGGTGAACCTCCCGGTTTGGGGTTGTAACCATTAGCCCCCAGACGCACGATAGATGATCGTCGCTTTGCACGAATGGCTCAATCAATAAAAAGGATGATTCTTTAGGTTAACCCATTCGATAGACACCGGGCACAGTTGATGGTCATGGGCGCCGAGTTAACTCCTTGGGAGATCGTCAATCTCCCATCAGTTGAATACATCCAAGTGGACTGCTGACGAGTTGCAAACAGTTGTCCATTGCTCTTTATCGGTCATCAAAAGATTCTTGTACCGAATTTCACAGGTCGATGTTTGTGTATTTAAGTTAAGTTGAGATTAACGCTGAAACCATGTTTTTTAATTTCCGTTCTGTAATTTATTAGGAAAGTTCCATTTCGTGATTCGCGTTTATTCGATTTATCCCAATCGGGCAGCCAAAGGCAACAACAGAATATTTCTCCCACATATCCTCGAACAGAAAGCATTTTCAGCAAGTTGTTTCCAACCGCAAAATCGTTTTACTATTCGTCCCTGTCTATTCACCTTTCTGTGAGTCAGAATGCTGACTAGCACCAGTTTTTGAACAACCTGGGGGAGAAAGCTTTTCAATTGCAATTATTACTCGGTCCCGTTTCCCCCATGATTGATGTGCCATTAAACCGTCCTGCTCGTCCCCACCTCACCATGTGTGTCCCAGACTGCTGCGCATGAGAATTTCGGGCTTCTGTCTCCCTCACCGATGCGTCTAAAATACTCGTGTAGGTAAATGTGCCAGTGCGTACACCGTCACGTATCGCTAGCTAGTTAGTTTCCGAGGTTCGGAATCTCGTAAATCAAACCGTTTCTATTCGACCCAGGACCGCAGTCTCGTTTAAAATGGATTCCGAAGTCGATTGTCCAGGAAAACGCAATCTACCATCGAAAAGTCATATCGAAAATATTTGAGATAGAGATAGAAAAATAAAACATATTCGTCCGGTTTCCAAAGATGCGACGTCCGGCTTATAATAGAAAGTTTACAATCACAAACCTATTGTTTACACAGTGCTTTTTTCAATCTCGAGCATTTTCGCTAAACTTATCCTTATCTGTGAAGCCTGCAATCGGGCTACATACAGAAAATCGGTTGATTCTGTAAGCGTTTGCTAATCATTCCAATTTTTTCCAACAATTTAGCAATGTGGTAGGCAGTACAATTCGCATTTACATCTGAAGTATTCCTGTCACTCGCATAAAAGTGTAACACGTAGTAGTAGTAACAGTAGTAGTGAACACAGGAATTTTTGGATGATGCTTTTATCTGTCTGTGAAAAGCCACGGATAAACCGTATTTTTGGGCAGCTTTTCTTCCGGGTGATCATAAATCATTGGTGACATTTCAACTGCGGATCGTCTTCATCCAACGTAATACGACAACGAGGTTCTCAGACCTCAGACCTCTCAGGGCTAATGACTCGCCTGGCCAACAACGCGAACATTTATTCCCTTTGTCCCCTCCAAAACATTCCCGCATCCCCCCCCGTCCCAACCCAACCCAACCACTACAAGAATTCCCAGTCAGAATCATGGTAAGTATGCACGGACCTGGTTACCAACTCAATCTACTTAGAAGATAACAGGAGGCGGGGCGGAAGTGGACAAAATGGGCTAATTAATCCGGAGAGTGACAAGAAAATGAAAAGCGAATCGGGCATCCGGACCATTAAGCGGGACGCATTTGATGACAAACAATGGAAAACGTGTTCGACAGTGGAAGTGACAAAAACCGGGTATAAGAAACCACGAGACTCAAATATACACACACACACTCCATGTTTTACACACTTCTTCCGGCTTTCCATGTCCTCCATTTATTAAACAAGGAATTGGTTGGTTGTCCCATCAGCCAGCAATGAGTTGACCGTGTGTGTATGTGCCTGTGTGAGTTCGTGCACGCACGTGAGATTGGCAATTTAGACAGGCCCGGGCGGTTAGTCACTCGAGTAACCATCAAACTATAACCCAAATTGACGGTTGACCACCAGCACGGGTACGGTCAACTGTCATCTGGAAAAATTCCCCTGTCCACAAACGCATTGTCAGTCCTACCCTAATCGGGAATGCGGACACAGACACGCTCACGTATCATCAAGTCAACACACACAGAGAGTCGTATGCCCCTATGTATACTGACAACCGCCTGGGACAATAAGCAGGATGCTGCCAAGTGCTGAAAACTAGCCTACAGTCAGTCGTAATCCAATTTGTGAGTCACGTGTGAGATCTCTTACGAGGATCCAGATCGTTTGTTTCGGTTGTACTTGTTTTTTAGAATGTGTGTAAATTGTGTGAGCAGCTTTAAAAAGAAACGGTTTACGCATAGGATGAGTAATTAAGTCAACACGACTGAACTATCGTTGAACAGTAAACATTAAACTTTCTCCATACGTTCACCAAATTAATCCGTTACACAAACGGAGTGTAACGCACAGTCACATCTTTACACAAACACAATGTTTGTTTGACGTTGTGCATTTAAGAAAACACGATTTACTTGAAGTTTAGTAGTTCATACAATACCAACACGTCACATAACACTGACAAACCTTAGAAAATCTGCGAACTGCCCATTCACCCTGGTTGGAAATAATCATGAGGGTGGCAGGTCGTGTTCTACCTGTGCGGTCCTAAGTTCGATTCTCAGCTGGATCGATGGATTCGCGCACTGCTGTTGTAAACCATTCAGGCCGAAAACAGGTGTTAAATGCTTCCTAGCCTTTCAGTTTACGATTCACATGCTCTGTACGCGACGAAGTTCGCAATGTAGGAGTGATCAACTGCACCAATCCATCACTCGTAAAGCGGTTCAAATCAGATCTTGGAGGATTAAAACTCCACTGAGGTCACATTTTATGGAACAGCGGTGGGCTATCGTCACTGATTTCACGCCAATTTTATATGATGTAGAGCTTATCCGATCAGGCGTTAACTACTGAAACTTCGGTGTTGATCCACTAAGTGATACATGCAGTCCTAGTAGCGGTTCACTGACCAACACCAACAACCAACTTTCAGGACAAAGATCACGGCCATGAAAGGCCTGCCTTGGAAGCTACAGAAATGGAGATAGGCAGCAGTGAATTGGTTTCGAACCAGGGACTTCCGATCAACATTTTGATGACCTTAACCACTTGATCACCAGGGCCCTTTTCTTCTAGGGGTTTCAAGTCTATTCAAATACTTGTATTTCCTGATGAATCCGCAACAGGATGCTAGAATCACAGTTCATACCTTTGTGTCTGTTTTGACTATTCAGTAGTATGTTCCCACTGTATATTCAGATAGAGTTTCCCTGCTTCAGTCAATTTTTGTAGCAAGATATTCATTTCACGCTATTTTTACGGGATTTACAAATCAGAAAGACATGAATCAAAGACAAATATGTTTTACGGTAACAGTAGTTTCTACATATTTCTTTTCTTTAAGGCTTTTCATCAGGATTCTTGGGCAAGTACTGCGCCATGCTTCTTTTCCGTACAGTTTAACTTTGCCCTTGCTTGTTTTGGTCCGTCCTCTCTGGGTTTTTCCCCGGCATATACAGGTATTGATCAAAATCGTGTAACACCCTTACCTTCCTGAGATTCGCTCCCACAACACTTAATGCTTCAGTCTCATTCACGGGAGTGAATATGATAATGCAACGTAGCATTAATTCTGTCTTATTGTGTTGTTGCTTCCATTAGTCCAGTGCCATTCAAATGCACCGTTTCTTTGTTTCTACGACAGTTGCTGGTGTATCATTTGCAAAATTACAACGCCACAGTAAAAAGCGTAACCAGAATTTATTTATCAAAATGCTCCATTAACGTGATACAGATATCACAGTCTCATCTCCTTCAAGTTCTATTCTCCTTTCATTCTTAAGCACTGGTGGTAGTCACTTTTGCATATAGTCCACGAACTTGATCACCCAACAGCACTTGCCAGTTTTCTCTAATAGATGCAGCACCGTGGCAACTGACGGCCATTGTCGAGCAGCTAAATTCTTCCTGTTTCAATCACGTGGAAAAGATTTTGATTATATTCAAATTCCATTTAATGAACTCGACGTTAGATTTGAACCATCTAACAACTGCATCAAGGTGCAAAAGTAATATTTAACGAAGTCTACCCTTTTTCTACTACCAATCTCTAGTAAGGATGAATTTTGGAAGTGACGTTTATCAAAAACCTGTCTCATCAGTGTAACAAGGTCCGCGATATCCAGGGTGACATCTACAGGAGACCAAAAATAAGGCACTTCGTGTTTCCATTTCTTCTAACTCCATATTCGATTAGCAAGGATCGTAGACCACTCAGAGTCTACAACACAAAATAAAGTCAGATGAGGGTTTTTATATAAAATACTAATAAACATTCTTCATACATTGGAAACGATTCGCGATATCTACACTTGAATTCCGCACACGTGCACATGATAGATGTGCCAAACATACTACTGAAATCCATTAGAAGCTCGATATTGCTGCTCTCTTCTATCCAGGAATAATCAAAAATGCATGTTCACCTAAGCTTCTGGGGTTAAAAACGGGGCATGTATCTCTCGACTATGACTTGAATCCGATTACTAGTGTCAACCTTCGGTAGTTATATGACAGACAATTAATGTACAGTTCTTCAACAACAAAAACAATGCATGTGTTACATCTTTCACTATTTGGCAAAATAAACAATAAATTTAAAACGTCACCTATAGTCGAACAAAACTGCCAGTTAGATGATGCTTCTTACTATCGAGTTTGAACTGCTTTATTACCTACTTTGGTCAATGACGGTGCGTGATTTTCCTTCAGAATATCTGAAACACTATTATACAGTCCGACGAAAGTAGCAGACCTCAAGTTTTTCGAGTGTAGCTTAATTTACGAAGCAAAACCACGGAGGGGACTAAGAATTTCTTAAAAGTTACGTAAATAGCTCTGAAATTTAGAGAGTAGTGGTCACTGTGGACTAAGTAGTGCATATAGACAGCTAGTTAGAATGTTTTTGTAAACGTTCATGTGCTTGGGGGACATAGATTTTATCAAATGTCCACTTCAAATGGATCCACTACCAGGTATATGAAACTCTTAGTTCAGCCTACTGAAATAAATCGTAACTTGAAGGCAGCAAGCATTCCGTCATTGCAAAATACTTGTGACTTTATTACGATTGAATACCGGAAAACTCACCTTGCGTTTCGACCAAAATCAAAGCTTCATGTCTCTCAAGAATGCAGCAAGACTTATCGGAAATCGGGGTAGCAAATTAGCTATGGTTTGGTGCAAATGTCAGCAGTCAATTGACATAACTGACAGTGACAAACAAAGGGACGTTCGTATAAAGGGACAGTCGGGGGATGAAGCATAACCCATCACAATGTATGAATGGACTTGGTTTGTGACTGATAAAGTTCCTGTATCTTTTTCATACTCACGCGCCACAAAAGCCACCTTCGGTCGTAGGTATTTGAAACGTTTCGGGTGAGTTACCTTATGATTATATAATTATTTCTGAATGGGAACTGGTAATGATTCTGACCGAGTTCAGATCGCACTCCACAATTAAGTCTACTTCATTCGTGGTAACACGTATACTAAATAATACATTATGTTTTTGTACTCAATTATTGTTCGTGGATGCCCAATAGACATTTTCTTTGTATTTATATTTTTAAAACTTGTGTAAGCTTGTATGCTTACTTTTCAGTTAAAAATGTACACGGTTTGTCATGCGGAATGAAATATAGTTTCATGTGACATGCGACGTAAAGAATGTCGCTGAAGTTTTTTTATGTACAGCACTTCTGACGTAGTTCACTTGCGATTTGTTTCTTATTGGTCGTCACAGAAGTGTCGGCCCGCATACAGAAGGCTCGGTTGGCATTTGCCAAGAAGAGACTTCTGTATCACCGTCACGACACTCGCCTCTCTGTGAAGGGTCGAGTATATGCTGCAGAAGTTCGACAAGTGCTGCTCTACGAAGCAGAGACTTGGTCACTAAGGGAACGGATGTTCGAAAACCGCTGTCTACGTCGCATTGCACGAGTCTGGTGAGGGAAACCAGACGAGCAATGCTGAGATTAGGCTTAGAGTTTGGGTAATCGTGGTCGTTCACTGCAGCAAGTAGTTGACCTCCATAAATTACAATGGTTGGGATATGCGTTACGCATGTCACCAGATAGGTTGCCACGGCCTACCAGGAGGTAGCGGTTGGAAAAAGATCAAGGGCGGTCAAGCTAAGACCTGGCAAGGAGGTATGAAAACCCTAACCAGGAGACTGGATCACATAGGATCCGTAAGGATTCCTGGATGGAGGCCCGGAGATCATGGTCACCGATGATTCGAGACACTGAGTGATATGGCTGGGTGACGCAAACAGTGACGCTCATGTGTCTACTCATCTTTCTTGCGACCTCAGTCCATATGAATTGTTTATATTCCGCTGGAATTTTCTTTCAATATTTCAATCTTTATCCTGCTCTTGCATCCAAATGGGCGGCCAAAAGAAAGCAACCAAAACCTGCGCACGAAAGTGCATGGTTAATGGTTGTAAAAACGGAAAGCTGGAAGTGATGGTTAAAAATTGGTATTTTTGTTTTTACTCAAAAGTTTTTGAATTTGACCAGAGTTACGTGACTTTTATCCAAATGTTTAAGAGGTGTTTCCTTCTAAAAAGGATACCAAGACTCTAAATATTATTGCTGTTCCTCTGGTGTGCTAATCGAGTCTCGTTTAAGCGTTCCTCAAAATTTCTCGAACAAATTAAAAAAGCTCCTGCTTCTAAGTGCACACTAGAACATCATTCACAAGGGACTGCATCCGAAGCATTTGCACATGTTTTCCTAGATGCTTGGAATTCGAGCACTTTCTTCTCTAATTTTGTCTACTATTTCGGCTAAAAAAGCCGAAAAATTTACACATGCGTTAAGTTTTCGCTCCTTCCCCATCTATGTTTGTTCAACCTGGGTTTATTACTCGCCGTAACAGCTGTTGTTTATTGTTTTGTCTCCGTGTAAAGCCTCGTTCTGTTGTCCTACGGTGCGTTTCCTTCCAAGCACTTAGAAACTTATCGTGCAAGGGGCACCACGTTCGCACTTGCTTCAGCAGCGCTGGTTTGTTGTTGTTGTTTTTGTTGTTGTTGTTGCTGGTTCTAATCCATTTTATTTCCTCTCCTTCTCGCTCTCCTGTTTGCTAAACCCTACTTTCCCTCATCCACCCCCACGCGCACAACCGCCAACGTCTCCACCCCTTTCCTTTACATAGACGGGCAAACACAAGTGAACCCACGCACTCGCGTACAGTTGCGATGAGTAAATCCGTCCGCCGGATACCGTGGCAACGCTAGACCTTGGGGCCTCCTCAAAGTTCGCTATCTCAAAAGGCCACCATCTTGAGGGTACACTTGCACACAACTACGCACATACAGACGAGCGCGTTCGGCTAGTTCCATTGCACTTGGGACCGTCATCATCGTGTTTTGTCCGACCATATGTTGCACATCTGCCCTCGTGGCCAATTAGTTGCACCGGGGCTACTGGTTTTCATCCGGTCATACCAGTTACCAATATTTATACTACTGCTGGCAGTCCAAAGTAAGTGTCTCTTTACGAACGACATTAGGTAACCCTTCGGAAAGTTCACTTTGATGAGCACATTTCCAGAGTACTTTTCAGTATAGTCTGCTATTTAGCGTATTTCTGGTGCTCTATATGCAAATGAACAAATTACTTATTTTTCTATTCACTAAATATCGGCAATAAATATCGCTAAGTATACAGGATTGGACCATTTCCGTGAGTTCCCGACCGTCTCCGATTAACTTTAAAACTGTCAGAAACCTTTCATATATTTACAAACTAATGAGATTAACACAAGGAAAACCATATACAAACCTCTGTTTGCATCTTGTTCTGTTCATTCACAGAAGTTGTTGCAATTTGGCGGACACCAGATCCGACAAGTTTTCGACTGGTTGCTGTTAGCAGATACTGGTTTATGCGTGCTATCAGAAAATTGGATACTGGAGGGAAAATAACACATTGTGGTCGTAAACGTAGTTCCTGTTTTTTCCAAATCAACGCTATACCTCCAGACGTGAGCAAGATAGGGCTCTATATCTTGTCCAAACTATAAGGATCTTTATGCATTATTAGGAAGCTATTTGTTTTCACAGCTGTTTGGAGTGTACACATATCAATTTTTGATTGTCAGTTCTTCGTGTAGCAGTTATTCCCTATAGATAATGCACCACCCACTGTTGTACGTACACCTTAATTCAGCTGTCAATACGGAATCCACAGAAGTGCGACTCAGCTGGACTGTGAAACCCGGTGATGCAGTACTGTCCGTGGATCACGAGCCCCGGTCCAAGGGGATTCCGGAACAGCGGGTATCCGGTCTCGTGGGAAACATCCAGTCAGACGGTCCCCAGCCTTCATCAGACAGCCGCATACAACAAGTCGAACCGGGAATGCAATTACAACTGGAATGCAATATCAATGATCCGACAGAGCGAGAAAAGACCGCATTTGAACACCCCGCCCCGATAGCAGTAAGCGATCCGATAACCAGTGTGTTCCTGCTCTGTCCCCTCTCGACGGGGATATGCTTGGAAGATTGCAAGCCGACACCAAATGTGCATGACATTACATGTGAAGAATTGGAAACTCCCACAGATCGTTCATCACGACGTATACGATATCGAATTTCTCCTGTGACTGGAAAACACAATGGAACCTGGGTGTGTCAGAATAAAGGTGTATCAAGCGAAAGACACGAGTTAAAAGTTTCAGGTGAGAATTAAAAATGATATATATTTGATAATTTGGATGACCTTGAAACCGTAGTGTGCAGGACCAACCCAAGTTCTGAATCCACTCGAAATACACTGGCAGATTGATTCCGGGCAACGCAATCTGAGTTCTTATACAGTTAGCGTCTTCACAAAAGGCCACACAATCCACGGCCTTTTACTAACTCTCCCAATACACAGGTAGCACACACTACTCACAGTAGGGGCTTCCAATCGACCTAGAAGACAGGAAATTACAAAAGCAACCATGAACCAAAAGGTCCAGTGGGACATACGACTCACAACAAATAAAAATGGCTGAGCCCGTGTCTTCACTACAACACTAAGCTAACGAGGATCACTAAAAGCACAAACTATAATCAGTAGTATGTGGATGGCTGGATAAAAATTCCCTGGAAACACAAGACCGGTTGAGTGGTGATTTAGTTATTCATACATTTGAGCCCCGTGTGTATTTTTTAATCACAAATGGATAATTTCCAACAGTGGTTTCGTATATATACTGTCCCTTCATGATACAAGGCCACTATTTGATGCTGCTTACAACGACCGAAATTGCCGAAACGCCACTTTTGAAATACTCTGTCAGAAGTAGTATGTGAATGACTGTGCCAGATTACAAATTATTTCAAAAATGGGATTAAACCGAATTTCGTCATGATTAGAAAGAAGCACGTAACCCTCAACGAAGTGCACTGCAGCTTTGATTCCCGAGCTGATGTCCGAGGAACTAGGACGAATTAGTGACAAATTCGAGATTGTATTTGATCAAAATAAACATTTAAGACATAATTGTGTTCAATTACGTAACACAGACATATAGATCCCATAACCTTGGCTCAAACTTACAGGTTGGATTGTGTTCAGCAACTTAATTGTGGATTACACCGGCACATAAAGTATAGCAAATCATGGGAAGCTAGTGTTGAACATTGCTATGCACCCAAATTCAGATTCGATTATGACGGTTGACACATTTCATCAAGTTCTCTGTATCAGAACAGTACTTTTAGAGGAGCACAGTATCACGTTGTTGATATCTGATCACGGTGATCTGGTTGTTCCACTCACTCTCAGCATTTTCTTTATCTATCCGGGATGGCTTCAACTATCTGGACCAAACGAAACTGGTTAGACTTTGTCTTCTTCTGATTGTATAGGTAGACACGTTTCAGAACTGGGATCGCTTAACCATTAGATCGGACTCGCACTAGAGGGTTGCCCACGAACGATTGTATGCTTTAACAAAATAATTCAGGCAAACGTTTTTATTTTATTTTTTTGCGTATGTTCATCAGAAAAACAGGTTAAGTTGACATCGGATACATTTTCTTGAAATAAGAAATTAAATGTATACAAATGATGATTGCTAGCAAAACTGAGTTGTATTGGCAATTGAAGTAATTTCAGAGTACGCGTTTTTTTGTATTTTTTCACGGTTCAATGTGTCCATTAAAATACAAATTATTAACTTTTATTGGTAAAACCATATAGCGTTGGATTTTTTATCAGTCTCTGAATATTGTTCAAAACAAA
The DNA here is from genome assembly GCA_900618425.1 of Echinostoma caproni. Classification (NCBI taxonomy): domain Eukaryota; kingdom Metazoa; phylum Platyhelminthes; class Trematoda; order Plagiorchiida; family Echinostomatidae; genus Echinostoma; species Echinostoma caproni. The sequence goes on from UZAN01040190.1 coordinate 68,979, forward strand.
GCTCAGCCGTAACAACAATTTACGCACAAATTTGACCCCACAACTTGCTACTAGCTATCTATCTCCTGCCAGCACCCGGAACGGCGTATATAAGTAATCTACATAGACTGAAATAAACGATAATACAATAAATAGCTCCCAAGTTATAAAAATCAATTCCAAGGGATTTTTCCAGCACACTTTTGTTGTGCGGAAATACAGTACTGAGAAAATCGAAGAAGACTTTTCCATACACAAAACACAATAACGAGATATAGAAATAGACGGTAAAGCTCTCATCGGT
>UZAN01040190.1:70270-85191 GCA_900618425.1 Echinostoma caproni
GGGCCCCCCCCCCCCCCCCCCAAGCACTGAGAGGATTTGAGTAATTCTTTTTCTTTTTGCTTCTCAAAAAATATTTCTTATTTTCTGTAGAAAATTCCGTTTTCATTCCCATAGAGCAAAACACTATCATCTTTGTGCTCCACGGCAAACCTACCCGAAGTAAAATAACAAGTCGGCGTATCTGGGAGAACAGAATCAAAGAACATTACTGAAATTCGACCAGTGAACTATAGCGCTTTTGGATTCCACCACCCACGTTCATTAAATAAATTACCAAAGCCATCAATGGCATTCCCTTCGACTGGGCACTTTACGATTCCCGTTTCATTCTTGCTTTAGAATCGTTTTATCTTACAACAACGCCTATATTTATTTTACACTAGAGTTATGCAATTTTACGGCTTGTACCTTCGCCTTGTTTTGAACGTAGGATGCAAAGAATAGGTAGATATGCAAGATGGCAGAATGTAAAAATAACTGCGCCTTTTTTAATCAACACAAGTGTTCAGTCTTTGTTTGGAAAGGTGGTAGATATTTATCTTTTGTTAAACTGTAGCAGTCCGAAAACCACATTGTGTAGCAACCGGAAGCGTTTTGTACATATTTTGACCGTAGAATGGTTCCCATATTTTTCGTCTTTTTGTTTAATGATTGACTCAAATACTTATATTGCTCTCCTTTGTTACCAATCTGAAAGATAGTCATTTTTGGACTTCTTCATCCCGTCCATGAACAATTTGCAAGAAAAGTAGTAGAAAGTGACAAAATGCAAAGTTATTTCGTCTTAGCTTTGAACAATGAAAACTGCTGAGCTCCGCATCGGTCACATTGGCTAGATAAATTTCAAGTTTATCCGCGCATTCTTAACGATACTTTCCGCTCTAACCTCAGTGCTGACCCTTCCCACACAGAAGAAGTTATCAAGCACCTGCAAAACTCAGATTTAATGTCTGTAGTTGGTCCTGGTGGTTATCGTCTGCACTCCTGAAGTATGGTGCTAACAAACTATCGGATGTATTTACAGCTCCTGTTAATCAGTCCCTTCATATCGTTCCCATTCCCAATTCATGAAGACCTTTCATCTTTGCTCGTATCCGCAAAATGTTTATTTCAAACATTTTATCTAAACGTTTCCATTCAACTCCCACTACTTTCGAAACGTTAAAAGCAGTGAAGAATGTACTGTTCTTAGCCGTCTGTGTTCGCATTCAACTCACCTCATCCACGATCCTCCCCAGTTCGCATGCCAGACCAAAAGGTTCACCTTATACGCAGTATTCTGTGTCGTCCATTTCTTCACCAAGTCTCTAAATAATTCTGCCAAATCCGTTCGTCGTAAAAATCTTCATTATTCTTTGAGCAATTTTTGTCTACAAATTAAAGATATTTACATACCTAGAGTCCTTTCTTTCCTGTTTAAAAGATTATTCTGAGATAGCAATATCACTAGTGAGTTGGGTAGGAACTTACCTTTCTTTCAGTCCAATCTCTTTCATTGAATGATACAATGATACAATTTTAAACGAAGGAGAAGCGGCCAATCGAAGGGTTTGACATACAACACAGAATGAGAAAAGTCAAATGGTGGCGGTGGGATTTGAACAGTCGTTTTCCGAGGCGACATAATTTGGTGAGTTCTCGCGGTCAGCCACCATCGAACAAGACCAATTACGAAATTTTGTGTGCTGATAAATTCTATCCTTACCGCCTATTAGTTCAAAACTTACATTAGTGCTGTATCTGTTCTTTCGACAATTTAACTAATGAAATATCCAGAGGCTGTTGTTTTATGCCAATTCTTTTCCAACAATTCAATCTTTACTGAAGTCTTTTTTGAACAATAAAGGCCTAATCTCAATTTATCAAAAAACGTTTGAGTGTATACTTACTCAGTTTGGAACATCTAGTTTAAATAAACCTTCGCGTTTTGACGGTTCTTCCGTTTGCAGAGTGAACACTAACCATTATTTTGATGTCTTTTTGTAAAATAATATGAAATTATCTTACCATATTTTCAATATTGTTGGTTAAATGAGACAGCAATCCTTCCTTATTACAATAATTCATTAAAAACAATTTATAATTTATTCCGTTGCATGCCAGTGTACTTCCCCATTATTCTTTATTATTCCCAAGCTTGAAATAAGACTGCGTTGCTCTACGTCGTGACGTAGCCATCATCAGCCGCGTTCCACAAGCTCCCATGAATTCTCCCAACAATAAATTGTGCACTCTTCATATTGGCTTTTGTGTGAGCCATATCCATAAGGTCCAAGGTGGCAGTTCGCGCGATTTTTCACTCTGCTTTCTCTTTATCTGCCATTATCATCCTCCAATTAGGCTCTGTGTTTTCAGCCAATTCCTGTTGGAATTTATGCGTTTACTTACTCTGTATTTGACCCGCAAACTAACTGATAAAAGCGACGTTCTACTGAGCTCCCGTTGCCGCTGAAACTTTTGAGGTGGATATCTGCATTCATGCTTTTGTGTATCTTTTGATTTGTGTTTTACTGTTCCACGACAAAAGAGAATGTGTTTTGTTTGTTTTCCACGGTGAAACACAGGGGAATCTGATTATCCAAATCTGGCACTACAATAGAGTACAATGCAATAGAAAATCTGCAGTTTGCAGTGAGTTTTTGTTGTTGAGAAGAAACACCGTGAATTTCAAGAAGGAGAACACATCCTAACTTGGTGTAATGCCTTGTGTACATTTATGCCGGAGGATGATTGATTCAAGTGAATAGACCTCCGCTTTGCCTTCACCCTGGTCTGGAGGTTAATTTCATGTCAGAACCAAAGGATTTGCCTGAGAACCTTAAGTATAATCCTGTCTAGCTGTTTGATACCCTATGAGTATCGGATTATCAAGCCTAAGCTCCGAGTGATATAAAATCTAGGCAAACTAGATCTGATATTCGAAACCGTGCCCTGGGGCGGGCATACGAATACCGTGAACAATGTCAACGGTTTACTCTGGGCTATTTCAAGATATACATTGACGTGCACCTTAGGGAAAGCAAGTTTGCAAGCAGGCGATTTTTCGTTAATTTTGATCTTCATCCGATTCCGGTATTTTGCTAGTCTTTTCTCGAATGTGTGACGTAAATCTACGGCCCTTTGGTCTGTAGGGGTAGTTTACCGGAAAACCCAATTCCCGAGCTTGATTTAGTTCTGAGAGCCGGAAAACTCCATGTGATTGGGAGCTAGAATCAATAACAGTTAAGCACCCTAATCAGCATTTCTGTAACGTATAAAATCACCCACGTTTATATCACTGGAATTTACAACAACTAGCTGATGTTTATCTCCTAATGGCACAAATTACTAGTAGCCTTATTCTTGACTCCATTCCAAAATAAATTTTATGAAATATCATTTTCCAGACTTCTCCCAAACTTTCTCGTAAAGGCTTAGCAAATAGATTCTGGTTAGACTGCAGGGAACACTTTGGCACACACTGTTAACTAGCATACTCACTGAAGAACTCCACACACGTTGCTAATAACTTCAGGGGATCTTCTGTCTTTATTGACACACTGAACGTCAATGGAATAGTGTTTGTTTGACAATGAACAACCAAGATCCGGTGTCCAGTGAATAGATAGATGTGCACGAATTGTTAGGAACAAAAGACCCATATGTCCCCTGAGCCAGTATACCTGATGATAGGGATGTCTTAAAGATAGTTTTATTCAGATAACATTGTTGCCTGGCCTTGATAAGACAAAAGTGTATCGATGGAATCTTATTACTTTTTGTTTCTGGTTAATGGCATAAGGGTTGTGCCCTGCAGCCCAACCCAATCTAGATAAAGTCAAATGCAGCCAACAACGAAGTTATGTGTTCAATGATCTTACGAGCTTCGGCATACAAAACACATCAACAATTTGCATTTGGGTAAATCCGTAGAACAGTTTCAATAGGCATAATGTCATACTAGTCTATCAACTGTTCTCTAGTATCATAGGCGATAAAAAACCAGCGTAAGGTAGAGAAAGACATTTACTTGTGCATCTAATAATGCTAGTCAAAGTAACCCCAAATTGAATTAAGTTACGCGAGGTAGTGAAGCTTTCGGAGATTGACCGAGCAGTTCCGAGGTCAGGTTTCCACGTTCCAAACGGATAAACCGGGGTTAGATCCTCAAATATGACCAGTTCCAATAGTAGTGAGTCTAATAATCATTCCTATCACGAAATTATAAAATTATTATGAGAAAAATTCAAAAGAAAAAGTATTTTGTTTTTAAATTTTATTGGGAGGATCTCTCAAATGTTTTTTATTGAAACAGCTGTTATCATCGGTATTTGTATTTGTGAAGACAGGGGAGTTGATTTGACTGGTGCTTATATTCCCACAACCAAACGAAACACGATCAATTTGAAAAGCGATAGAAATCACTTCGGGACGTATACTTTTTGACATCTAACTTTCACCAATAGTATGGGGTTCCCATAAATATTGCGGACGTGTTTTCCACTTCCCCCAACAGATCACCTGTTTATAATACTCCCATGTGTCGTCCATTTAGTAGAGTCTTAATGTCTTATTGTCTAAGTGTGTTCTCCTTTTATCCGTGGCTCTTTCATGAACGGGCACAGAACAGGCACAGAATGTCCCAGCCCTCAGGGACTAGGGTTCAACGGCTGGGTCAGTGTCTAATATTTTCCCATGCATGTGATAGACATACCTCTGGCGACAAACAAGAGGGGTGGCCTTATGGATTCTTGCGTTTATGTTTGTCTTGTTTAAAATAGATTCGACTCAGTTAGTGGTGTTTAATTGGACAAAAAATAATGAAAGTCCACGAACCCGAATACGGTCAAACATGACAGATAAAATGGCAGACAACCAAAATCAAATCATTTGAAGATCTCATGTTCGTGATAAAACCACAGTGGTATCTTGATCGAAATAATGTGCAACATGTTTCTGGACTATTAGATAGAGGGAGAGCTTCCATTTTATCGAGTTGCGTATTGAGAACAATAAAATCCACCACAAACATGTTTCCTCCCACTTTACCTCAAACCCCATATCAAAGAATCCAAACATCACATGTAGTTTGAAGCAAGCAAATAAAAATCACTGGTTCTCTTCATGTGTGATTATTTGATTAGTGAAAACTTGTTGCCTGTTGTTTGTTGTATGAAATTAGTGATAAATATGGCTTCCTACGCTCACTTACGCTTGCTTATTGAGACCTTAAGACACCCTTTCGAATCCCTCGCGGTTCTCATCAAATTACTAGTACGCATGTACATCGCGGAACGCTTTATACCAGTTTGCATGAAAGTTTATTGAATAGGTTTTTCTAACCCGACCGAAACGTTTGCCTCTTACAACAACCAACCAACCAACCAAGAAATATACCCCCCCCCTCGAACTGTGCATCAAAATGCAGTTCGTTGAAAATATAACAAGTGCCGAATCAATCCACGCCATCTAGCAGCGTGGAACTTAGTGCCCAGTTTGATCAAGAAAAAAATCTTTCTGAAAATCTTTGAGGGCACGAGAGCTTTTCCACGTTTATAAGTGTGAAACATCTATTTTGAATCCGGAACAAATGCTTCGAATTAGATTCAAAAAGTATTCGATCATAATGGCACATAGGCAGCGTTTTTCATCGACAAACTCAACAAGAACCAATACCCTCTTCTTTGCTCCCGAGTTGTTCATTGTCCAATGAGATTAAAATAGTTCTCTCGCGCCAAGTGGGCCAACGGAAAATAGTTTCCATAAAAAGAAGACTAGATATTCGGACAGTGTTTTTGTCTCAGCCGTTTGGATTGCTGAAATAAGGTTAATCGTATACGTCATCACCCGAAAAACCCTTCGATAAATATTCACTGGAACATCCTCCAGTCTGTTGTGAACAACTCATAGACTGATGTCTGTAAAACCATGAAACTCACGAGATTCAACTGTGGTAGTATTTCACCACCTATTGGGCGAAAAGACAAATTTTACAAAAGAAATTCATAACTACCCAATGCGTTTGATGCTACCAGTCTGACACACCAAATGAATCTGTGAATTTATTCGGTCCGAGTTGCTAGGTAGAACAGTGAGATGTGGTACAAAATATCTGATGGTCATCGATATTTGTGCCAAACACTGTACGCTGGAGTTTCATTCGCTCCGCACACCGGGCATCAAAAAAATCCATCAGTTCCACTGGATGGAATTCGAAATCCCACCGGGAATGATGCACCATAATATTGATTACGCTTCTTTCTGTTTCACGCACCACTGTACACCATAAAGGGCGTTTGGTCCGTTGATTTACGGTACCTGTACAAAAAAGCTCAGCTCGTTGTGACTTGGAAAGAAAAATAGAGGAAGGATGTAGCACAACGTGCCCGGCGATAATCATCCTTGGTGCTCTAAGAATGATGATGCTGATGATTCTTGATGGCTGCGTCCCTGTAGGATAGCTGAGTAGTGGGAACAGAGTGATTATAAATTTGCATAGCACTATCACCGCTTTTTCTGAATAACTATGTCCCACAATGTCCAAGTGCTTTTTGTGCTGCATAATGTCAAACGCAAGAAAAAAACGGTTGAGAATATTATCAGATGGAAATTTTCGCCTTACTGGACGATACCGTGTTATCCTGCCAACAAAATTCCCTGTTTTCTTGATTACTCTAGCTTAACCCACAGGCTCCGGATTTTCCGCAAGTTATGAAATAAGTTGCTCTGTGAGTGCTTCAATTGTTTTTTGATGAATCTGACTGAGTAACTGTTATCCATAATTCAAGATGGAAGTCCTCCGTATGATAGACAAAGGTCACTGAACAGCTGTTGCGTCCCTATTGGGACTTGAAACTTTGACCAGTCCCAAGAAACAACCTTCCGCGTCTGTTTGTCAGTCGAACTTCTATCGTAATTGAAGTACGTGAGAACTTAATAAATCCCAAGGAGTGGAACCCACAACCAAGCCCGCTGCCAGTATCCGGCACCTGCAAAGAAGTCAAATTGTCTAAACCAATTTCATTGTTCTATAATGACACTGACTTTATCCATACAGTAATGTGCATGCTGCTCTACGGACAGCTCTGTTATCCAGGCTCCAATCCAAGCAGGCTCCAATGATTTGACCGTAAGCTGTTGTCACTATAGGGCTAACGTTACCTACAGTTAGCCCGCCCTGTCCTGTCGTCAGTAACGAAACAATCCACTGTAAATAAAATTGAGGATAATGCTGTTCAACAAATATTCGCTATAGTGGAAATGCGTTCAACTGAGTTGTATTCTTTCGATGCTTACCACAGTAGAAAAAACGAAATCCGCGTCGTAACGAAACTAGACATTCAGCTTTTTTGCTACTGGTGTGATTGACCACGTTCGGTTATAAAACACTGGTAAAGGGGATGGTGTTAGTGGTGTAGCTTCAGTTTGCCGTAAGAACATGAAATTAAATCCCGTTATGGACAGTTGTTTCTCATTTATCCGTAGTCCAACACCCGAGTGCAGTAACTAGAGGCAAGCAGAGACATACGCGCGCACATATGCATCCACACAGAACGAGTTGCGTTTACGATGCCCCAACGTGTAGAGATGACCGCAAATCACGCAAACAAAGCGATCCGTTCTAATTAATACTTATGCATATTGTACGGCATAAAATACACCTTCTGCTTATGCTAATTAGGTGCTACTCTCGGCCAGTGGGCTGTGTTACTGATGCTGCCTGTCGATTCTGATCTATCCCGATCATCCGGACTGGCTGCACTAGTTAGTTAACAGATTGGAACCGGGAACAAAGTTGTAAAACAAGATTTTTTTTAAATATAGCCATGAAATGGTGTTTTCCTGTCCGATAATTCATCCCAATTTGCTTGAATCTCAGTTTATCTGATTTCCACATTTTCATCCCCATGTAAGGTATAGGAAATAGGATAGCTATTATTGTATTTTTTTAAACAGCAACTAGATGTATATGTAATTGACCAGACCAATTAATCTTCCTCATAGCCTAATTCTGAAGATAACGAATTCGGGGAACATTTACCGCCTATTATGTGCGAGACCTCGAATGTCCTGATTTCCGGACACGAAGAACACAGTGACTAGAGAAACACTGCTGTTCTTTGTCACTGTTATTTGTTCCCATCAGCAAATCGCCTCACTCCATTTGATAGTATCTATAAAGTGTAAATGATTACTTTTTCCATTGTTTGAGGTTTTCTGCTACATCATCAACTCTCTCTTTTATTCCTCCTCTCGTTTGGATTTTTTGTTTAAATTCAAAGCAGACTAGATGCCAAAATTCTAATGACCACCGTACTGTTCTTGGTGAAAACGTTGGTGCAGTCTATCTTTGATTAATAGGCTCTTCCATCTTGCCTAACTTGCACACCGTGGACTATAGCATTCTGCCCTTTTTTGATCAACAGACGTCTTAGTTGTTGTGGAAAACTCAAATTCTTTTGTGCGATTTGAACCGGTGTACCGTTACTACGACCATATTTACACAGTTTACGTCGTATCAGTGGAACTGCAATAACACATTGATCAATCTGATCTTCTGCCGTGTGTAACACCTCACCTTCGCAAGAGCTGTTTTGTACCGCAGCTCTAAAACACGTTCTGTACAAATGCTTAGACGACATCCATATGTGGATTCGAATTCCACCCAGGCTTTTGCCATTTTCGAAATTGTATCAAACTTTTAAAGGCTTGCGTTTTTTTGAAGCGGTCAACTAGTAAAACTCTGACAGCTATTAACCTACTTCGAGGTTATATCAATCTCCAATGAAGCATTTCGTATAGCGTTATTTAGCTTCGTCAATCCAGTTTTGATCGTGTCAAACTAATTACAGAACGTGTGTTAAGATTGTTTACCTGTACTCATCTCAATTAGTTCATTGATGCGTCCCCCCGCGGGTGGAGTGCGTTTCTTCATCCGAGGTCACGATAAGGCGAGAGCCCAAACGAACTGTTTTTGGTTGTATAGGAGGATCCAATCTTTGGATACTTAATGACTGGTTGATGAAAATACCAAAAAACAGCTTCTTTTCCCTACCGGACTTTGCTTACACTGTGGCACCGGACATTCTTCGTTTACATTTCGTATAGGCTTACAGACGGAAAATGAACTTCAAGAGTAAACGAGAAAGGAATTTCATTTGCAAAACGACGAAAAAGGATCCCGATGAGATTTGCTCGACTCGGCTGCTTAGATACCCATTTGTTTCAACAAACCATGACATGCATATACCGATGTGTCTCGAAAACTTTGGCCCTCTAGACTTGACTACTAATCTTGCTTCTATTTTAGATGCACCTTACATTGAAAGCCTCACAGTAAGTCAAAATCCAGTGGCCACGGGCAGCACTGTTCGACTGACGTGCACTGTAGCTCCGACACCCGAATCGTACGGACTGTCACGGGGGAACGCTTCGGGCAAAAGTTCCACACGTCACAGGAACGATGTGGTACTTCGATTTGCCTGGCATCGCTTGTCCAAGCAGCGGCTCCATAAAGGAACCGAACGAAGTCAAATTGTCAGTCGGGTTGAGCAGCCGAACGCGTTCACGTCCGCAGTGGAAGTACGTGATTTGCGGTATGACGAAGGTACTCTGTTTGAATGCACCGTGATGGACAGACGTGGGAGACGCGCAGTTCGACAAATCCAGCTGGATGTACATTGTAAGTTTACATGAACCTGAAGAGAGCAAAATCTCTACTGAAAACAATGACCTCATGGAATGTGACGAACCTCATTGTCCTGATATTTTGGATGTTTTGATCACCAGGACAGGCAAATATTTACTTAGTACTTGATTATTTCAAACCAAACTTCAAGTAATATATGATACATGCGCGGTTGTGGTTGCTGTATTTGGCTACCCATTTAAACGAAGAATTAGAAGAAAGATTGGAAATTTGAAAAAAATGTCGTAGGGGAAATTGTGAATTCCAGCGGTACAAGGTTACTAAAAAGATAATCTGAAGAATGTAAATAATAAAAGCTTAAACTGTTGGTAGTTTTTGTATTCTAAACCTCTACGCAATGCATAGTAGACGGAGTGAACCTCCATTAACTAGCTGCAAATTCCAGAGTTAAACCAAACACTGTGTTCTACCAAAATATACGTGATATTAGGCCGCACGTTGACAATACAGTCTCCTAGACAAGTGGATGTCAAACAATCATATAGTGCAAAATGATTTGGTTGATATTTTTACAACGAGAATATAAGAAGTGTTATTTCCGTGTTGTTAAAACCGCTTAGATACGAGGTTAAATGTATCGAAGAATCTGACTGATCTAATGAGGGTAATCAGGTAATTCCTTGGACAATCAATGCGCAATAGTAAGGAATTTATCGTGACAACAGAGACAGGTAGGAATCCAAAGACATGTTGCAGGACTCTTAGAAGCATCCTGGCCAAGTGGGGTGATTGACGTAAACAATATACAGTGCATAACTCCGCATTATTGCCGTCTTTCACCTTTATAAAATGGTAACATAATGAGCACCTGAATGGAATTACTGACTTGGTTCTAAGCTCTAAACGAGCTCATAATTTCAGAGATATCGGTTTTAACAATTAGCCTGATGTTTTCGAACGTTACGCGTATTTGTCAGTAGTTAATGCAGATGGAATGGATGTTTCTTAGGGGTAAATTCTAGAGGTTGAACTTCACTTAAATATGCTAGCTTATTAAAAAATTGCTAGTGAACGGTGAAAACATACCTGTAGTTACATAATTTTTTCTGTACATGTTTCGCTTTTTCTTCATCTGTAGAGTTAAACAAGAAAACACAAACATTAAACGGTCCCGAGGAACTCTTATTTTCCGTCAAATTTTAGTTGGTGTCAATAAAACTAATAGGTGAGCCCTCTGCACAGAAGCGAAATACAATCAATCGGGGACGTGGAGGAAGGGGAATTTCGGGTTGTCTTCCTCAAACAGCGTTTCAATGACAGTTTCACACTATCCCTGCGCAGCGCTAGAATTGTTCGCAGTGAGAGAATACAGGGAGAGTAGGTGTGACAGCGCAGTGATGCAGTTTGCATTGAAAAATGAGCAGTGTGTTTGAATGATACTGGGCAAAGTTGAATATAGAACCGAATTAAGTTTGGTTCTCAAACGAATGTGATATAGTTTTATGCATCTATAATCAATGTGTGGGGAAAAAACGGAGTGAAACTGATTACTTTTTATTATGTTTTCCTTCTTTGTTGTTAAATGCCTAATTTTATCGGCAAATTTTCGATAATGAATAACCTAAAATCGATGAAATTCGGAAAGTTAGACGCTGGTAGTGGGGTTCGCACACACACATACATAAACCAGGGGCCTGTTAAATGATAAAAATCTACCAAAATTACTGCAAATTGACCTTTCACTTCGAATCGGAATGAGAATTTTCGAAGCGTCAGGGTTTAATATATTTCATAGATGAGCTATTGTGAATGTCTAGTTAATAATTCAACCAATACTGACGAACATTTGGCTTTCATTATCCATTGTTAAATGGAAACTTTGAACGATCAGTGTGTGGGCTTTGTGCATTATTTATCAATGAAACCTCCAGGAAGCACTCTGCCCTGCAAGAATCCGGTTGGTACCCATTTTCGCTGCTTATCCTACCCAGTATTTATAGATCACACAGACCACACTTATATTCCCGATCGAGACAGTTAGAAGTTAACAATATTTATTCAGTCACTGGTTGTGCAATCCGAATGCACTATTATATACCAGGTAATAGGCCTTGAATCACCTGTTACTGACGTAATGCAATCGTTTGTCACAAAGATCTCAAGGTTTAAGTAACTAAAGCTTCATATTCACTATCCTTCTTCTTCGAGTATTTTGATCCAGTGGATCTGGTACCGATGATGGTTTAAATGCATAGAAACCTGGGAGCCATTTTTGAAACCTCTTTAGAATTTAAGCAAACATGGTATTTTCTTAGTTATTTTCAAAGTAACAATCGGCTTTTGCTCTTCCAGATCGCGCGTACAACTACTGAGATTCATCAAATTCCTTGACCACTGAGCAATCAGAAGTGATGACAATCAAACGTAGTTTGCTCAACCCAAAAGTTCAAGCATTATTTTTATGATCATTTTGCTAATCGTATTTCATTGTTTAATTATTTGATCAGAGATAAAAGAGCAGTTCTCACTTACTCGGGTATTTATTGACGCTGATCAAGCGACAAAAATTGGTGGCACATTTTGACATAAGCTGCGTTCAAAACCTTCCATCGTTATCCTACATTCAGGATTGTTCAGTTTCTCTGGGGAGCAGCTTCCTAGAAATTATTTATTAACTGAAATGGGGAACATCATTGGTGAGGTAAAGAATTTTTCGAACTCACCCGGTCAGGTACTCTGAATGTGTCGATCACTTGGACTGAATAGTCAATCCATGGAAAGTGTCTTTTGATAACTGAATCTCTTTTGGTAATCACTTGCGGGTGATTTGAAATTCAGTTCATCTTTGGAACGGACCTTAACGAGTCCAGGACGAGCAAGCCACGAAGCAAACGTTTGGTGCATTTTCAGATTTACTCATTCTGCACATGATCGTTTTACATTGTCCGGTCTCGTGTTACGGACGGTTCAAACTAATTGTATCTCCTTCTGACCGGTGTATTTATTCTGCAATTTTATCTGATGGCTGTTACGAAGGTATATATTTTGATTAGAAACGACCGGTAAACTTTAAACTTAGTTTTAAGCCCAGATGTGGGAAAAATTTATTGTCCAGGGAGTTAATAAAATCAATGAAACTGGTACTTTGATTGCTTGATTATTTATTATCCCGCAACACTTATCACACGTAACGGTGAGTTAAACGGAAATTGTAATCATCTAATTTAAATTTTAAAATATTCGCTAAACAGTATCCTGTACAGATAATAGTGGATTTATAATCAACCATTGAGAATAAAAACAGAACATGATGGCGATGTTTCAGACTGTTTAGAAGACCTTTATCGAGTAATGATTTTCTTGAGAATGGGACTCGAATACACAACCTGATGGAACTTTATGCAAAGTGAACCTTTTGATCACTCGAAGATCATTTGGCTTTCATTAGAAAATCCGCTTTTCAAAGATATCGGAGACAAAATTTTTAACTCCAGTTCGTTTCACAAGGTAAAGTAATCACCGATTGTTTCTCAACACCTGAATGTGTTCCCACTAGGAGGAAAATACTCATAGCTTCCTCTACCCTCAAAATTTATGCTTCTTCTTAGTTGATCATTCTGTATCCTTCTTTTGGTTAGATACTCCCAAATCACTCCGTATCGAGACCGTTCCATCCCACGAGCGACCAATTCCAGTTGATACCCGGTGCCATATCATGTGTAGTGCAGAAGCTAGCAATCCGGTGCCCACATTCAATCTGTTACGTCAGCGTCTTGGACAGTCTCAAGCCCATCTGATGGACGGCGTGACAGTGGGTGGTGTTATTCCTGGACCCGGAAATGTGGTCAAACAAGCATTTGGCCTACAACTTACCGAGCAAGACAATGGAGCCACATTTTTTTGTGAAGTTAGCACCCACGGTATAATGCAAAGTGTGGCTCGATCTGACGGAAGACAATTTAACGTAACATGTAAGCGACAGGAACACTAGACAGCCAGTTTTCTGGGTTTTTTTATGCGTGCGCAATACCAGATAAGGCCAGTATCACAGATTGCCTTGAGTGTTTCGGTTTTAAGATAAAAATTCAGCAAATATTTGTGTGAAATGCCATCATATTTCAATGCGAACCATTATTAGACCATCCGTGTGCCTCAGGATGAATAACTTCACAAGATTAAAAAGGAATTCGACCATTCCTGGTTCATGGATAACATGCTTTTGGAGAGCAACTGAGGTTACAAGACAAAATCAGTTCCATACCTTTCTTTTTTCGGTACTAACTTCAAACGTAGCTTATTTGTACAACCAAACTAATAATAAGCATAAAACAGAATCCCCGTGTTACCCCGACCGCCTCTCTTCTCCCGCTTACATTTTTTCGAGAAAAAAACATTCGGAAACCATCAAATTCTCAATGAATGTTGTTTAGCAAACGGTTTCTTCCCCTGTCAGAGTTACGAGCAGCATATTACTACAATTTTATGCTGTTTCGTAGAAATAGTATTGTTAGCGAACATCTAAAAGTTAACGCATACTTTTCTCCAACTCCTCCCCTCCCGTTACTTTCACAGACCACCACAGCATACTTAGAAGGGAATCGGAGTTTGTACTGCCTGTCCACACACGCACACATACCCCAACCTCTGCGATCGCCCGACCCGATTATACACTGGACCGAGCTAAGCTGTTCATATTGGTTTAGCGTTGTACTCTCTCGCTCTCTCTCTCTCTGTGTCGCTCTCTCTGTGTCAGTGCGTACAGGCGAACGAGAGTCCAAAGCTCGTAAATGTTCTCGTTTATGACTCTGCACCGAACAGTCGTTACCTGTGGTCGTATGTGAAAGTGGGTGGTGGAGCAAGTCGTGAATACAGACAGCCTCCTGAGTACGGTGGTGTACATGATGCAAATTATCTGACCCGGAGGGGGTTGGTGAGATCACAGAGACCTGCGAATACTTTTTTGAATTCCATGGGGGTTTTGTTCTAATTCACGACGAGGTTATAGTTACCAACACTAGGCCTTTACACTCTGCGGTGGATCCATGCCCCTGTTCGGTGTTTGTGAAACCATTTGCGTTACATCCCAACATATATGCCTTCTTATTATCCTGAAATATTTTTCAAACAAGAAATCTTTGCTAGCGGACCATTTTTATTTGTCCGACTGTGTGTGTGACGAAAGACCGTAAAGATCCACACGGGGTTAGCCATAAACAAGTGTCTCACAACCAGAACGACGAACTGGACCGCATACGCGATTGCAAAACGAGTCTTCTCTCTGTGTGTGCGTGCG
>UZAN01040191.1:4359-19820 GCA_900618425.1 Echinostoma caproni
AGGAGAAACAGTTTCGCGGTTTACAAAGCAAAATCGAAGCTGAACACACATTCTTCGTTATTCGAAAAGGCGAAACAAGACAAATTGCTGTGCAAGAAATTCTCGTGGGCGATATCTGCCAAGTTAAATATGGTAAGGGTATATTTAGTGACGTTTTGCGAAATTTCTTTCCATTTTATTGTGAACTAAAACCAGTGGTCATTCAAGAAGTGCAGTAAGTATTTGTGTTCCAGGGTTCCATAGATATGTCCTCCCGTCACTCTTTGGTATTTCTTCATTGGACTTGATGATTCCGTCAGTCACCATCCACACAGGTCCTCCAATATGAATGTAGTTACTTGCGTCCTCTTAAATCAAGTTTTATTGTGCCAACGCGATTCTATACTCTAGTCAACGACCCTGTTCCGACTGGGTCAGCGACGAAACAGCACCGTGTTGTTAATGCATGCAATACTTACAGGTTGGTGTTCATTCTTCAGAGAATGTAGGCGGTATTACAACCTGTACCACCCCACCATTCGTCTGTCGGGTACCTTACTCCGTAGGTGTGTACTCATCAATGTGTAAATCTAATGCATGACTCGATCACTACTTTGGCATCCCTTGGGCATCCTCCACAATTTTGTGTGTGCGATGACCGGAGACAATGTTTATTCATGAGAAGTGTGCAGAAGTGCTGACTGTTCTCCTTAGGTCACAGTTACGCTTTTCTCTCTTCTACCGGTCTTTGTTGTTTCGGTGGTTTACACATGCATGTGTGTCTCGGTATGTATATTGACTATTGTTTGTGAACATCCAACAGGCGTTGAATTTTCATCGTTTTCATCGATCAAAGAGACTGTATAGATTAGATACTCAGTGAAATCCGGCGGTACAGAAGAAAACCCCATTGCGTTATTGTTATATGGAAAATTTCCACCTCGTGGTTGGTTGCAGAAATAACTTTCCGAAGATTTTAGTATAACATTTAGTTGTTTTCACTGCATTGACCACAATTTTGCCTGCTAAGACAGTGGAAATCGAAAGTAGCTTCTTCGCCCTCCTACTGATTTTACTATTAAACAAACTAGGCTGGGTTTTTTGCCAAATTGAGTTCACAGGTGAAGTTGAAAGTGACTAAAGGTTTTGTGGAGTATCCGATTCATTACGATTAGGTGTTCCAACTGTATGTCGTTGTGTCAAGTAAATTTTTAGGATGGATAAAGGAGCTAGCCAAAAGCTTTCAACGATTTTAAAGTGTGACTATCAGTTGACAATTTTGGGATCAGGACGCACATCCTGTGGGCCGAAGAAGGATTGCGATATTAAATAATCCGGTTAATACAGTAGAATATACTTTTGAAGAGTGTGGCAGTAATTAAGTTGAGGTTCTATTAAGGGTTTCGTAAACGAATTTACTGGGTTTTGACCACGCTCTCTCAGAAACACCTTCAATGGGCGGCCATTAAGTTTGCAATATACTCTCACGTGCAATGAGCACCGCAAGCTTATTAGACGTTGCTGTGATACATTACCTTATAATGACTATTCACTAACCGTCCCTTTAGTTCTGGCCAGAACCGCTCATTTATAATAACTTCGCTCTCCGTTAAAATTGGAGTTCGCACTCCGGATGATTTGCTGTGATTTCTCTGCTTTTTATGATAGTGATTTATTGATAAAATTCACGGAAGTACCCTCAGCAGTGCGGATGTATGTATGGTGAGTTGGAGTGCATCCGTACCAATAAGGTTATTTTATTACTCGGTGGCGTTTGATCATTCAAAGACAAAATAACAGTTCATTTGGGACTTTCTCAAGTAAAATAACCGATCACCTTTGAATCCTCCATATTCTCTTCAATCTAGCAACTGCAAATCATATTCACACGATGCAATTGTTCAGGAGCAGTTATGAGTCATGCAGAACACCTACGTGACCGTATGGTAACCCAAACAGATTGACTCCTTTTGATTCAATGTGCCACCAGTAGTTTTCACATGCGTATAATGAGAATATTCTGCCTTGTACGAGAGCTAAATATATCATCCCTATTCTCGTTTTGAATTACTTGTGTAGGCAATGATGGTATGAGTGATTCGAATTTGTGCTTTGTGCCCTCCTTCTATATATGCACATTATTTTATTCGACTCTTTCATCACTAAGTTTGTATTCGATACTAAACGTATTGATCATACACCCACAATAAGGCATAATAGTCTCGTTTCACGGGTTTCTTGAATAAAAAAGACAAAAGAAGAATGTGTGATCGCAGAACTCAGACGATTGCTTCATTGACGGGTATGTTTCCACNCAAGCCGGCACTCAGTCGAAAAGATGCGACATTCGAAAGACACCAACACGGATAATGTCGTTTTACTTTTGTCCGTGCTCTAAACTTCATACTTGTGGCACACTCGAGTTTATGAATGTACCGGTTAGAATGCATAATGTGCTTACTGGTTTGTAAGTGCCGCTTTTGTGAGCAGTCCGCGCTGGAAAACAACTTATTGAGAGTAGTATCCAACCTTTGGCTTATTTTCACATTCGTACTACTTGGTTGGATTTCGGCAAATGGCAAATGCATTCAAACTCACCTGATTGCCATTCACCTTATTTGAAGGCAATTTTTACCGGCGTAATCAGTTTCATTGAATGTACCATTCGCTGTCCTTCGACGTGTTGTTCAGTTATTATGAATTTCCACACGCTCAGGTGTTGGTTACTTGGATATCATGTTTGNATGTTTGTGGTCTCGGTGAATTGATTGATGAATTGAATTTGCGGCAGATTTTGGTGGGTAATGTGTTTGACACAGAAGCCGTATTAACTCAAAAATGACCGACAAATAAGTTTTCTGAATACCCTGAAACTTCTCTCTGCCGTGCACAAACAAACTTGTTTTAGACCTAATAGAGCCTAGATGGAACATTCTTCTTCGTCAAATCGTGATACCCTAGCCCGTCTTTTCATTGGCTCTTTATCTCTGTTTACTTGATCTAAATGTGGACTTCGTTTCAGTTGACTGCACCGTACTCTGACACCACTCATCTTTGCCGAGTATTCCCCAGAATTTTATTTTCACAAGAGTGATCGGAGACGCGTTTTAGTTAATGGCTCTTTTTACTTCAGTTTATTGCAAAAAGCGAAATTACCCACTTTCATATTTTGCAGTGAATATAAATTCAGAAATAACTCTGTCCTCATGTGAGGATGGCGTCGAGCTCGTGTTTGGGTCAAGCCTCTGTCTAAAAACGACCATTTTCGTCACTACAGTCTAGTTTCACATCTAAGCCCTTTTCGTACAACTATTTTTGGGTTGGCTTGCTTACGTTATTCCCACTTTCTCAGTAAACTAAGAACATAATGGAGTTGTAGGTTATTGACATTAGCGTGTGCAAACGCACTTCGATAAGCCATCGCTAGGTTTTCAATCGTCAGTTTTCCCTGACTCACTAGGATATGTCTGTTTATTGCTTCTGCTTCGTAAACTGCGGTGTCTGTGGGGTATCGTTTCAATGCAGATTTTTTTTACCGAAGTCACCATTGTTTGAGTGAAACTCTCAAACCACATATACAAAAAATAAATGCTAATTGCGTGGAATGGTTAAAGTGGGAATCTAGACTTTGACATCGTTCTTCATTTATTTTTGGTTGGAGGAGATTATGAATTCAGTTGGCGTTATTAATGTAATGAACTGCTATTTGCAAGTACGCCTTACATCTCAGATTTTCCTTTATTTTAAGTCAAATATATTTCTTTGAAATGCAATGATTACAAATAACCCATAACTTTTTACATGCAAAGGATATATCTATTTTCTGATATCCGGAAGCGAGCTGGCCTTCCATGTTTTGGTGTTCCGACGTTTCCGCTTTCAGATGTGGAACAAAGACTGTCACACACGTAAAGAAAACACGTGCATAATTCCGTTGTTTCTATGGTACCGAAGGGAAATCGCAATTATCGCTTCCGGTTGTTTCACATCCTGTGCTTTCCTGCACAGGCACGTCTTCCGCCTAACGCCATCGAGGAAGACAGCTGATGCAGACGACACAAATGGTTTAACTTTCTCGGGTTATTCCCAAAGCTGGTTCTTATGGTAGATCGATTGCCAATGTTCGTTCCAAAACCAGAGGTCACTGCTGACTTGTCCAGAAACACACACACAAATGACTTGCTTTTCTGTACGTCAGGAGTAAGGTTTACACGGGTTCCTATGTGCTTCTGTGAATCATCATCTGTTGCAGCGTCGGACGACTTTCTTGACCCGACCGATCGAGTTATCGTAAAGTGTAGTATACACCAACCCCAAATGGGTTTCGCGTGCCTCCCATGCAGTATCCGTCAGTGCATTCCATCACCGTATGTTTCGCATTCCGTTTGTCCCATCGATAAAACCCCTCTGTTCGTTCTGTTTGTGGCCGTTGCTATCAGATAGAATATAAATTAGATTCTGGTATGCTGAGAAACGCACGTTTTTATCTGGATTTTGAACGAAAAATTACTTGGACATTTATTTGTATGCTGAATAATAGGTCTTCAGTCAACTACCTCTTTTCCAGATAGTTCTCGCCCGTTAACAGTCTCGGCTTTCTTTATTTGCTCCACTTATTATCTTTCTCCTCTTTGCAAACAATCACCGTTGTCGTTTTTAGGTTTGAAGAAGCTAGGTCATATTATTTTCCAAACTGTCGTCTACGGCTTTTTCCTTTTAACGTTTCATTTGCATAGATTAGTTGAGACTACTACTGTTCCAGTACGCCCAGACAACGTATCCCGAGAACAAAGGCTTGCTAGCTACTAATGAGATTTTTAATAATTGAGGTTGCTTTATACATTTAATGGAATCTACGATTATACTGAGTTCAGATTATTTTAATTCCTGTTACTAACCAAATGAATAATTGTGAATAGGCATGTTCCTTTTTTGTAGGTTATCATTTTTGTGAAAATATATTTGATTAACATCTCGCGGAAAATTTATTTAGATAGATTGCAAACCTAAAGGAAACATTTGTTAGGAGTCAGAGTCCGACTTGGAACGTTATTGATGAAAGCTGCATGGAATGCGTTAAATATCCACGCTCTGGACTATGAATAAATTTCGGTCATATTCGAAAGCTAAGGTGCGGAGAAAACGTCCCCTCTGATGAGCTTTCAACGATTCTTTCTCAACACAAAGAACTATTTCGCATGGGAACTGATAAATGTAACCTATCAGTTTTTCGAAATCACTGCAGGTTCTACCAAGGTGAAAACGGTCACACGGTATATAGGTAAACCTAATCACCTAATCACTAATTACTCGAATCGCGTCACACATTTGACTGGTGAACTGGTCTACAATCACAAAACACATTTGGTTCAGTAGACTGTGAAGACATGTCTCGTACGTACTTGGATTTGTGCTGGATTCCTATTCGCACACTTGTGGTCAAGTAAGCATGCGTGATGAACTGACTCGTTCAACCAAGCCAAAGATGTCTAATTGCTGCTCAGTTTTGGATCAAAGAAACATTAGCGACCACTTAAACTTCTTAAATTATGGACAACTAACTTTTTGCAACTTGAGTTGTCTAGTTGCCAAGGTGAGCGACTTGCGTGAAAATGTTTTATCGTCAGTGGAAGGAAATGTTCAGTTTCCTAGCCAATGCTCGTATGCTTCGTTAACTCCATTACAATATCACACCGAAGAGCAATGCTCAAATTTAGTGGTTTATTACACCAAATATACGGGGGGTATTCAGTTAACCAGTTGACACTTTAGCTTTATTTTCGTCGAGTTAATCTTTTGAGCAAACTAAAACAGTGAGACAACTGGGTAGCAAAGATATGACAAATCTTTGAGAATGTGAACGCGCTCGGTTAGTTTGTTACAATATTGATTCCATGAATATTGCTCGGAATTTTTGTTAACATTAACGATAAAAATTTAGCTATGCAGCTCATGCACTTGTGTGTGTGTGTGTTTGTGGGCTTACTTGCTCTTAACTATTTGTATTTATACTGGTGGAATGTTGACCTTCTTGATCTATGTAGATATATTTATCCCGATCATAAAGTGCTCCGAATGAGTACAGCGTGATTGGTTCTGTTGCACCCTGTTTGTACGACTAAAAGTTTTATGCACGTCGATAATTCAAGGAAGCAGGTAACCCTGTGATACCATTGCAGCGATTAGGTTGCCCATTTTTGGCGTGTTATTCTGATGTCATTTCGGCTGGTGATGAAACGTTTGCAAACAAATTGCCAAGCTCGGCGAACAGGCGAAACAGAATACAGTTCACTCGAGCTACGAGAACCGATTTTCAATACTTTGTCTATAGGTAATTGCTGTTGAACCGTAGTGCGTTTACTTCCATAACACTCGCTTGCGTTCTATTGCTCCGACGCAACAGTCTTCTCTACTGGTTTTGTCATTATTGATTGACACTAGCCAATTCGTTTGCGATTGTATCTACACGGATGCGTTTGTTCCCACGTGCCTCACTGTGACCGCTGGTTCTGGTTGCCTCTCTCTCTGTTTGTGTGCTGTCTGTCCCAGTGACTCTATCTCCTTCCGTGGGCATGCGTTTCACCGGATGGAATGCTTCCTTTTCACTCCTCAATTGCCAATGTCATCGGTATTCGACAGATTCCATAAATCTAAAAAGCACATGTACAGTTTGTATTTCGGATTCCACTGAACCGAGCTGAAATGTTGCTTTTGTTCTCTGCTTCGGCATTTGTGTAAAGGGAAGAGAGCAAAGGAGTAACTCGTTTATGCAAACTTCATTGTTGAACTAAACGAAATTAAACGCTAGTGTTGATATATTTCTAGATGAGTGATGTTCTTGTTTTTCTCAGCATACTTTTTGAACCCCCAGAGAATCATTAGAGTAATTTTGCTGAAAGTTCTATCAAGCACACATCATTCATTGACTGTTTTGTATCCATAAAGCTGTACATCTTTTCTGTTGTGGTGACATTCCTCGTCGGAGAAATGTTCAAAAGCATCTTCAGTAACAGTTTTACGGTAATCAGTGAATGAAGAAGTTCCTTCTCTTTTTGTAAAGTCTTTATTTTTTGTGGTCTGGCCTTATCTATCCTTATTTAATAGTTGCACTCCAGTAATGATTGTGTTTCCTAAATTTGCTTTTTATTGTTTTCAGGCGACTTGCTCCCGGCCGATGGCATCATAATCCAATGCAATGACCTCAAGGTTGACGAAAGCTCCTTAACTGGCGAGTCGGATCAAGTGCGGAAGAGCGAGCACAAAGATCCCCTTCTTTTATCAGGTTTGTGGGTTTTGTGGGATATATTTGAGCTTATCGCCCATATCGAACCTCAGACAAATTTCGCGAGTTGGAACTGAGTCATGCTTGTGAATGAAGATATCATGAACCATATCTATCTATACGGGACTAAATGTCTTGTATTGAGGAACGCAAAAACTTCATTTCTTTAGCTATATTTCATGAGCTTGAAACTCTTCACACGCTTTTATTACGCGATCCGTCACACCCAAAGTCCAGTCCTAGTATTGTAAAAAGGATCAGCTTCAGATTGATGGCTTCTCAAGGAATTGAGAAGCTCAGCTTACATAGTCCCCCAGTTAAACGGATGCAATTTCGCATCGGGTGACCTCACCAATGTTAGTTATCCTTGGTTTCTAGGTGTTTTTGAGAGACGATTCCGCGAAAAGTTTCAACCCTGTGTTAGATTTTTCATGTGGTTATTCTGACAGGGAGAGAAAACTAACTTTCGTCAGGGACGAACCACCTTACACGGAAAAGTCTTGTCTCAAACTTATTATTTTCACAGGAATAACACTGGTGCATTCTTTATAGAATAAACAGGATAATGTGAAATGAAATCAACTTTTGCGATTGATTAGTTCTCCGTTTAACTGTGGAATGCTGACATTGAATTGTATGAGGCTGTCGGGAGCAAGTCATTCCAACCGGAACAGCTGATGCGCACGGAACAGAATTCCAGTTACGAAGGCGAGTAGGCTGGCGTCAGTTGAGGTAAGCCGAATTTACGCACGATTGGGAGTTGTAGGTGAAACATATGGTGCATCCATTTATTGTTCGATTCACCCGTGTGATGTTTTTACGGTTTCTGATGATGATTGGCGATCAGATGAATGTTTGTTTTCTTTCCTCATATGGTTATATATTTTATCCATTGTGATTAGATGTCTGACATTGGTTTACAAGCTGAAGTTCGTCTATTCTGTTGTGCTAAGTGCGGCATCCGTAAAAAGCATAGAACATCGGAATAATTTAACGCCAAAATGAAATGTTGGTACATGCTTGCATCTGCATAGGTTTGAAAAGAAAACGATTCCTGCATCCTTTGACCTGGAGGCTGTTTCACTTGATTAAGCAACTCGTTTTATGCTGCATAATCGCTGCCATATCGTATGGGTTACGCAATTTCTATTTCTATTCATCGTTGGGTGGTTCTCCTCGAGTTGTTCGAGATTATCCGTGTCTTGATTTTATCTTGATGTCTTTTGGGCACGTTGTAGTGGACGGTGAATAATGTACCATTCATCCACCATCTGCGTGTGGTAATTTTCGCAAACGATTTCCTGTCATTGCAACGTACAACTTTTACGCCAGGGGATGGGGTTGAACAGATCGGAGGGTGAATTAATTTCGGAGATGTATCGTGGTCTTCAGTATACCGTCATCTCACTCATTTAGTGTGGAAAATCACAGCCTTATGACTATCAGCAAATGAGCCATTGAGAAATAGCAAATATCAGGGTCCCATTTACTTAAAGAAAAACATTGTATAGACGTTTGCGTCGGTCGTCACATGCTTTTACACTTGTTCATAAACCTTCAGCCCATGAATGACAGTCAATGAGAATACCAACAATAGTGGGTTATTTTATTATTCCAACCAAAATGCACTCAATTTATTGTCCACCTAAAAGTCAACTGGGGGCTCTTAAATGATCATTATACTCTGAGCATTAACCAATTATCCCGCACGCGATGGACTCATCAGTTTCACTGGAGATTCCTGGTAAGAAACGTAGATTTTGCCCTGATACTCGTATATCTAATTACAAAGAGCTTTTACTCAGTATTGAAAGAGTAATTTTCCGAGTACTGTTAGAACAAACACAGATCACTTGTACTTGTTAGCATTAGGTTAATGTGTGCTTGCTTTGTAGTCAATGCTGTTGACCTTAGTCTTAAAATATAACCACAATGGCGGCACACACTAGCTTCCAATCGATCGACTGTGATAATAATTTCCCGCACCCCATTTCCAATAATTTTATACGAAGTTTCACAACGATTGCACAGCCAGTCTGTCTGGTGCATCAGGTCAGGCACTACAGGTTCGTTCGATAATAAATTACATCCTACTGATTAATGATCCGGCCGTTGTGTCCTATTTTGCACCATTGTCCTATCAAAGTGCGCCGGTTGCGCGAATTTCGGTTCTTGTTTAAGGCTCTTTCGAAGCAATGCATATAGGCCTCCACGCTTTCCGTCCCCCGTCATCGCGCTCATCGGTTCACTAGATTATGTAGGTGTGCAAATAAACTCCACTACATGCACGGCAACATTACTTCTCCTCCCTCATGATTTGCCACCATACCGGTTCGCACCATCAAGTTAGTCTCCGATTGGCGGATGGGATGAATCGATAGGATATAGTCCCCACTTCAGGTGTTAAGCGATTTACAAATGCGCTTCTCACGTGATGCTGGCATAAATACGGTCAGGACAAAGACTGTGAACCTCACCAAATACCACCACTCTTCATGATGGATTTGACAGATTCCTGTCCAGTGCGCATGCCTATGTACAGTTCTGATCGTTTTTGTCCTGTCTGACTCTTTTTTGTGTGCCTGTGGAACTTCATTCGACGAACCATCATTGCTGTTATGCAAACAAAAGGGAAATCATAAGTTCGCGTTTTCGAACAACCGACTTCAAGCCACCGAGCTGCACACATCTGAATGCGTACATAGCACAGATGTCGCTGTTCTGATTGTTGGCAATCTGATTACCGACACTACTATCACTGAAACTTCTAACCTCATTACAACAATAACTGTTATTATATTATTACTTTGACTGCTATCGCTAATCTACTTTAAGCAGTCTGTTATTGACTGCTTGTTAGTGAAATGTACTTGTTGAGTCCGACCCATGGACTTACTATACCCTACGGCTATCTGACCTCCCGTTTAGTGTCGGACTGAAAACGGCTATTGGATACCGTAGAGGCTCAAAAGATCGAGTGAAGAATCAGGAAATGCCAATTCAATGAACGTATATAGTAGTTTTCATTTGTCCATGGGATAATAGAACCGGTGAACAAATTTAAAGTTCACCCATCTAAACTACTCACCATACTACCAGTTTATCGGTTCGGAGTAGCTATCCAAAGTTTTCTGGTTACTCGCCAGATCACAGTTGAACCATTTCGGTTGATCCCCTAAGGCGTATTTGGTTTTATGACCGATCTCCTCTTTCAGCAAACTCGATCAAACTCAAGATTAGATTTCTTTTGTGTGCCTGCTTCAAAAATACAATGTAATTAAATCCACTTCATCCCTAAGACTACGCTGATTGATCAAGACGTCATTTGATTTAAATGAAATTTAGCGAACGTTTGCCATTTTGACCTTATCTTTGTAAAATGATAATCTCACTGGATAGTTTTCAGTCAATCCGTAATTCATTTCTGGGTCAGTAAAGTCCACCGTTCAGTCTGGTAATTAGGCATAAATTTTGGTTTCCGCTGAGGTCATTTTCCGCTGGACTCCAGTTGATAGGAGACTTTAGATAACTCAGCAGTGGCATTCATCATCATTCTAGTACTTCACATCCGTTTCGGACAAACTCATTGGAACGGTTAAAGACTCGTAGATTCATCCACACAAACAACTACCTGGCTATCTTCGGTGACTTCCCACAGTATTGTAGTTTTGGTGTAATAGTGACACCAGACAGCCAAATGAGTTTGGGGTACAACACAACGGAAAGATGGGGCTGTGCGGTTTAAATTACAGGTTACTCAGTGCAAACCCGGGTTTTCTTCCACGGGATGTTTCTGCGCCTGTTCGAAATAGTCGTGCGAACGAACGCCTAAATTCCTATGGGATTGCAATGTTTATCCATTTAATTCAACTTACGAATGTGTTCAGTTACAAATCGTAACTGTGGGTTCTGTTAACTATGATAACTAATGAAACAATGTAAATGAATTTTACACTATTTTAAAGTCCTAGTTGTTTAAGTTGTCTTTCTGTTGAGTTTAACTTGAAAGTTTAGAAAAACGTAGTAAAAATGTATCCTCCTTACACCCCGTGAAATGGCATCGTTTTGTAATGTTGAGGGAAATTCTCAAAACATTCCTAAATACAAAGGGTTTCACTTCGATGTAATTTTCAGCGGCTCAACCGATGGTACATCGACATAAATGAATGTCCATAGTAAACATAGTGGAGTAAACAAGTCTTTTTTGTTGACATGGGTGTTTCCCCAAATGATTGCATTAAGGTCTACGATGTTGAGCATTC
Source organism: Echinostoma caproni (assembly GCA_900618425.1). Lineage (NCBI taxonomy): Eukaryota > Metazoa > Platyhelminthes > Trematoda > Plagiorchiida > Echinostomatidae > Echinostoma > Echinostoma caproni. The sequence goes on from UZAN01040191.1 coordinate 15,883, forward strand.
GACCATCATCGTTAGTGTTGGTCTGCCGGTCTTTTGAGATATTGAAGAGGCTTCAAAAGACCTGTTTTTTGTTTGCATTTTTATTTTGTTCTTTTGCGGTTTTTACTCAGTTGATGTTTAAATCACCTGATACTTTTGTGATGGCGGTTTATTCCGTTAATTCACCAAGTAGCTGCACGGGGATAGATAAAGTGTGAAGTGCAGCTCACAGCAACTGCTCATTACTTATCCCCTTCAGTAATTTCTGCATTTAAAAAAATTCTCATTTAACTTTTGAATTAAAGGTGATACACATCCATGAAGCGCACATTATTTCTCCATCGTGTTCCATATAAATCAGCGATACTGGCATTTTCCTTTTTTCGTCCGCCTTCTCCTCACACACCACAGGTACACATGTGATGGAAGGGTCAGGCAAAATGATTGTGACAGCTGTCGGTCCAAATTCTCAAGTCGGAATCATATTCGGCCTCCTCAGTTCGCCACAAGGTGAAGAAGCTGTGGCCAAATCGAGCAAATCTGATAAGAAGAACAAAAGTGAGTGGAGTACAACCCAAATGGGCGAACATGTGCATGGCCAAAACCGTACACCACTGTGTACCGACAAAGATGGATCGGTTCGCCCGTTTGTGTGATTCATGCATATGTATTTTTGAGCGTTTTCTTTGTGCACTTGTTTCTTGTATTACGTCTAGTCACGTAAAATGAGAGCTCTAAATATTGATGTACAATGATCGGCAACCTTGTTTATATTTCTGAAAACCAAGCAAAAGTTTTTCATGATTTGACATCTAATTTATTTAGGGGGTCAAGTCACCTTAGCTTTATCATGCAGCGTTTAGTCTACACATCCCGTTTGGCTGATATACGTTCTTCACAGGATGACCATTTTCGGCGTTGTATTATCACTAATGCACAGCCTGTCCTTGAACTAGTCGATGCACATTACGCATTCTTCATTTCGAAGATGTTTCGTACAGATCGCGTGTAATTTGTATGGAATCGAATAAATTACCTAAATACGTATCTAACAGAGTGTCTCATATAATGTTTGATGTCTTCTTGGATTTTAATTCATGGAATAAGAGACTGTCCATCAGTAAAATGCCAACTGAACGACAAAGCGTCTCGACGAGCCGCCAGCAGGTATTCTTGCATACGAATTATTGCCTTACTGATGGCCTCACGTGTTTCAAAGCTCCGTCTTCCCAAGTAATGAGGATAGAAGAAACGGCTGTTGATATATCATACCCATGTGCTCCACTGTTCCATACTGATATATAGATGTAAAATACTGGACAGATAAGGCTCAGTAATTCAGCTTTTACACATTCACTAAAACAACCAAACAGTCATTGTTAGACCAGCTCTATAGGCTTACCTTTGTATTCATTGATGTCTCTTTCTCTCACATTCATGCACTCCAGAAGGTGATGGGAAAAATGCTGCGAAAAAAGGTGGTAAAAATTCCGGTCCAATTGACGGTACTGTGCTTGAAGAGAATCCCAAGGTGGCCGTGGTAGACAAGGAGAAGAAACCAAAGAAGACTCGACGGAAAGAGCAATCGGTGCTGCAGGCCAAACTAACGAAGTTGGCTATTCAGATCGGTTATGCAGGTACGTGTCCCTCTTTCTACTGCACAACTCATTCACTCTAGAAATCGCTCAATATAAAGGCGTTCAAACTTGTTTGTGTCACACTGCTTTGTTTTCTTCACTCAAAATGCTTTGATCAAATATGTATGTGGTTATACTGTAATTCGCTACCCTAAGTTCCTTTTTAGTTAGAGTTCTCGTTGTAATGGTAATCCAGACCAGATGAGGTCTGTAGTTCGATTTGTTCGGTTCAGGGTCATCTCTCCACAACCTTCCATTCATCTCACCGAAGTCCGATTGACGAAAAGTGAAATGCCTGGACTACCCGTTTTGGTTGCCAAGTTTAATGATTACGAGGTAACTCATTCTTTACATCAAGACTGTTGATATACGAACTTCGTTGGGTGAAATGCTCTCTTTGTACTTATTCCGTACCTGAGTAACCCTTTCATTTGGAACGCGGTTTATTCAGTTTTGCGTTTTTCAAACTGATTTCCCAATCAGTTTTGTTTGCGCGTGTATCTGTACGGAGATAGATCGAAATTATCTTACTCAACCAACATAAGCGGCTCGAATAGACTGACAGCTCACAGGCACTCTTAATCGAGCGGCATACATTTGGTTAAGCTGGTTTACTTTCACGTTGACAGGACGATATCGCTGAAGAGATATTAAAATAGTGTTCACTGCTCTCTGTGAAAACGAGCGCCGTTCTCTTTTCAATTATTTATCATTAGCTTCTCTACTTCTGTGTTCATTTGCTTTTTCCATTGGTTATTTGTAACTAACAAACTCGAATAAGTGATCAGTCGGAGTTTTTCAATTCCAATCGCATTAAATTTTAACCCGAGTTGAACTCATTTTTTGTTACAACACTAATGATGATTATCATGAAGTAGTTGGTGCATCCAAATTCATTGTTTCAGAACAAGGTAGAACGCCCAGACATGAATATCCGGTTGTTCTGCTCTTGACACACGCTAAATTCCCATGGTTTATGACCAGTTATGCCAATGTGGTGCTCAAGTTTTCCTACTTATTTTGCATTTCATAAGTTTATTGATGGGGTCACCAATTGACAGTTTCCATACCGCATTCTGGTTGGCTCTGAGTACTGGTAAGTGCACTGTAATCATAACCCTCTTCGTGCAGCGGTTATTCTTTTCTTTCTCTGGTACATGAATACGTGTCCCGGTATCTACTGTTTTTACACATCCACACACTTTTGCTATGTAATTGAGTGCTCGGTGTTTCAGGTTGTCCCTTCGTCTTATTGTTTCTGCTGCTCCGGATGGATCGAATGCAGTGTAATTGGGGATGCAATGTAACCTAACGACGGCATATGAAGAGATTAAATAAAAGTACGATTTGTGCACGAGTGGTTCAAGTATCAGCGCTTTTCACCAGTTATTTATTTCGCGCAAATATGGATCTGTCACATATTAGCAATAAAATGGGACGCATAGCTTGAGTTCACTTATAATCGTGAAAGTTTATTCTGTGGAGCCTTTTGAATTCGGTTCTCCCGCTTCACCAATGCAACATTCACAAAATGTCCCGTATGACTCCCAAAGCGAAGCGATTTTCGAGCTGTTCTCATGATAGCTTGTTATTTGGACAATGTAGGCATGCTTCTCGAAATTTATTCCGTTTGTAACCAACTCTATTATTAAATACTCAGGCTACTCCGAAGTAACTTTCTTCGAGTATATACATATATATTGAAAAGGTTTAAGGGTTAATCGTGTCTTTCTTCATTTAATATTTGACAAATTACGCTCCAATCTTTCCAGCAGATAAAATGTTAGGTTACTGCTTTTCACCATAAATACACTGCTGCTTTGGTGTCTATCCAGAAAAATCTATTTCGATGGAAACTGCCAGGTTGTCGACCTTCGTTTCATTTTGCATACGCGTTAGCCGTTCCCCTCAATGCATTGATTTGTATCTCTGCCCACCGATAGACCCACACCGTGGGATCAAAGCAAAGAGATGTCTATAAAGTATGTTCAATCAAAAATAAAAGACGCCAGAAAGCTACTGATTACGAGCATTTTATTTGCATATCATATAAATAAAGGCGTCAATAAACCGCCTGAAGTTTGTCCACACTGACAGTAGAAAGTCTGTAGGCAATCCTAAATTCTATTTTTTAGTTTAACATATGATGTATTCGTTATTATCGCTTTATCACGCGTAGGTCCCTGACACTGGGATATGTTACAGCATTCTAGTACACTTACTTGCTCACGACATCGGGGAATGGTGATGGCCACTGTGTTTCGGAAACTAATTAATTAAATGGATTTATAAAGACCAAAAGAGCAGAGCACAGTGGTTTTG
>UZAN01040191.1:37171-55393 GCA_900618425.1 Echinostoma caproni
ACAGTGTGAACCTTTGGGGCTCGTGCTGGGAAGCCCCGACGGAAGCCAAATCCGAGCTCAATCTCTTCAACTCTACGCCACGTCATAGCCTGCCACCTCGTTGTTTCTTCCAGCCCGAACCAATGTCTGCAAATAACACACGGTATAGCAGATGTTGTTCAGGCATTCGTAGGACGTGCCCTAACTCCTTCAACCGATGCAGTGAAGTGGTTTTGCTCGATGGAAGACCATCTGACCCCAATACACGTCGTATGACCTCATCACTTTATGCTCCCACTAAACTCTGCCTATGTTGCGCAGACAATGGTTGATGGACATGATTCGCTCGGTGGGTTCAAGTTTCGCCGCCCTAGAGAAATACGGTGCGTACCGTTGCGCAATACATGCGCCGTTACACAGAAAGGGATGTTTCGCTGGCGCCAGATATGCCACAGATTGGCAAACGGCAATATAGCTTGTACTATGCGTTGAGAGATCTTCTCGCCCATACCTCCGCCATCAGTTATGCAACTCCTGAGGTAGATAAAGCTTTTGATCACTTCCAGAGTGTGAGGAACCATTGACCAGACGCTGAAGTGACAGAGGCCCCAGAAACGCGCAAAGGAAACGCTTATTTTGGGTTCAAAGGAGATGCCAATCGGATTACTGAGCTCGAGTCCCGAATGCGTGTTTCTGAGAGGCAACATAGATCAGTCTCTAGTCTTTCGAGCGTAAGAACCAAACCTGCTTGTTGTCCTGTGCGCATTAAGGTTTATACGTTGAACGAAACTACTTTGAACGCAGAGAAACGGAACGGTAGCCTCTGAATGATGCTGCACTACTGAGACATGCCAAATAGGCTAACGGCGACAGCATGAAATTACGTCTATGGAACCATCCAAAGTAGAACGTACAGCGGATAAAGTGGGGGTGTTGTTTGGGAGGTGAGTAGAAGTGCTGATTTCAGAGTCTCAGAAACTGCAGCTTTGCGTAAGTGTAAAAGTCTGTGGCGCATGTGAATTTGTAGGTCCATGGCTAGATCGTGGGCGTGGTACTACCCGGTTGCCCAGGTCGAAGTAGGAGGTTTTCTTGAGGGGCCCTACCCAGAGCCTTTGATTAAAAAAAACTGACCCTCAAGGCCGCAGAGTGGAGTAAGGAGTTTACGACCCTCTTGGAGCCGGTGACTGGTGGACCAGCTCACGCACGTTTCGGATGTAGCCAATTATCCAAGATAACCAAATTGCCCTTGAGCCACGCACTTGCCGGTGAGCGCCATAGTTGTCGACTCCAAAGGTGAACTTTGGAGACCCTTTCAGGCTGCGCCAAGATTTGGTGCCACTATGAGCTTCTTATACCAAGCGTGGTGGTTTGGAATCAGTGTTTCGACCATCTGACTGACTGCTAAGACTCAGTCAACCCTAATGGAAAGCATCCGGCATTCGCCTTTGCCCTCCCACTTTAGTGTTAACACCCCCGCCACGAGAAGTCAGTACATAGAACTTACTTAGGGGAAGCCACTTGAGGCGATTGGCCATTTAGAAGTATTTGTAGAGGAGTTCGGGATGATGGGCCTTTCTGGAACCCGAGACACCCACTCCCAACCATACTAAGGCATTTGGAGACATAGCTGTCAGCCTTTCTGTAAAAAAACTATCAACGTGATGCCAAACTACTCAGTCGTCTTGTTCTAGGCTCACTGTCTTACTTGCTGTCTCTAAAACATACAGTCGCAGGCTTAATGAATGCACATAATTATCATTATTCAGAATACGAAATAACGGTAAAATATTTGGGTAACGCCCGGGTTTAAATGAGTGGGACCTCCAGTCACCAAAACGGCTTCAATCAAGGAAATGAGTTAAACAAATATATTCAAAACTTTGGACTAAGTATAGGTTTCTGCGAAACTCATACAGCATATTTTCCAGCTCCTTGGGTTTAGCTGTATTCCATCGCACAGTCCATTTTCCTATTCATCCTTTTTTAAACTACCGTGAATTTATTTCCCTCCACTTTTTTCTTGACGTTAGTCCACCATATGCCACTACTGTTATACCAATAATATCCACTTCATCAGTATTAGGTCTCGTCTCAAAGATTCAAACCCTTGGAAGAAACACAGCATACAATAGAAAGTAATGCACTGCATTAAATATCTTAAGTGAACCTAGTATTTGGTTCAATTGGTCGCTGAGCAATCTCTTGATTGGCCATATTTTGTATCGTACACAATCAACCGATTTCATTTCATAACTTTCAATAATATTTACTCTGTGGAAGGTTATACTTTGACTCAATCACCCGAAAGTAAAAGTTATTCAGATGATCTAATCAGTCATTAGTATCTAATTGCTTAAAAGCAATGTTTTCCTAATCAAATCTATGGAATATTTATCTTTCTGATTCCAAAGTTTTCGCCACTCCAGTATCTTTCAACACGAAGTCGGTTTCTGTAGGGTGAGAATCAGCCCATAAAATTTCGATGCAAAATACATACCCAACTGACTTCATCAAGTGTGATTGAATCGCTTGAAGTCGATTTCTTTATTCTCGTATTGATGAGAAATCTGATGACGAAAAGAAACAACAAGTGACCGCTTCAATGTCCTGGAACGGGAACAGAATTGCAGTAGCGCAAATTGTTTTTTTACCTATCTTTTGGGATTCGGTTGATTCGACAGACAAGTTTTTCATCACAGAATTGGTGCCAGTTTTGTGAACACTAGTTCCACATCACCGTGGTTATCTATTGGGTAGATATAATCGCGCATAAGAAAAATGAGCGTGAATATAGGGCACGTAGGTAGTAGTTTACCGGAGCCGCAATTACACCCACTTGGGATGCCCACTTTTAGACAGTTATTCGATTGATGTGTATTGCTATTCTCGCGACAGAGTAGCGTACATTATCGAACATCATTATCATAAATATACCTGCAAACATGAAGAGCTTCGTTGAAATAGTATTTAGAACGAAACTGAAATTTCATTGCATTATCGTACCTCCCCATAACCACAATGTTATGTGTGAAACTTGGGACGTCATTCTACGGTATAGAGAATACTTAAATTCCGAAGTAAGTTGACAATGCGTGACTACTCAGAGAAAATTGGATTTACTCTCAACCTAAAACCTACAATTTGTGAATTATAGCTGTTTTACTAAGTGTACAGTACTTCTATGCTGCGTTCTAATTATTTCATGTGCCTTTGAAGTTTGCATTAGAAAATCGCTTGGTACTATCAAAATTTACTTTGAATTTTCATTCTTGGCGACGGGTGAAACATGCTCGAAAGATTAGTTGTTTGGTCATTCCAACAACGCAGAATATCGATTTGTAAGGGATTTATGTCTACCGATCTTTCATTCTGTTTTGTCTGTTGGACTTGTGAAGATCAGTGTAAACCAGTAAGATGTTTTTCTTTACTGCTCAGCAATGCAATGCGCTACATTTCTGTCAGCATTGAGTTACGTCAAGTCGCTGACCGATTGATCGTCATACATGATAATTAGAAAGAAGCATTATTACTCGTCAACTTTAATCCTTTTTTTGTGGAGTGCTGGTCTTTAGAGAATGTGTCACCCTTCTCTTTGATTGGTTGTTTTAGGATGTCTGGAATTTTTTCAGCATTTCTCGCCATTTACAGTAGTGGTACGATTAGTACGAGAGATCTTTAACATAAATTAAATGATGATAGAAAAAGTCATTTGATTCGATTCATCTTATTTTTGTCATCAAGTTTACCGTTGGTTTGTCTCCGTTGTTCTCTCATCTGTATTTGCGTAAAATGTTTATGTATTACTTGAAACGTTGAACACAATGGTACCCTTGTGACTTCGTTCTCCCCCCTCTTTTAGGATACTGTTAATGTTGCCACAACCGTTCTGGGTTGTGAACATTCGAGAACCTCTTTTTTATCTGTGGAAGATGGATTTATGTGAACTAGTTCTCTGTTGTTGTATCCTATCTATAAATGATTGTGCACTCAAGCAGATCGTTTGTTGCTTGTTACAATCCTAACGCGACTACTGGTGTGCCTCAGCGATCATCGAAGTTTGTAGTTGTGCGCCCAGAAGATAGCAAATTTTTGATCATGTACTTAGCGCACCGTTAGATAAGAAGTATCGCCCACAATATATTTCTATCATCTTCGAGTAGTTTCCATAGGTATTCCAATTTATGATAATCTGGACGTTGTGCGCTCCGCTTTCTGCACTCATTACACAGACTTTCTAATGAGAGAAAAAGCAATCCAACAAATTGTTCAGATGACTCTATCTAAGCATCGCGTGTTGGGTCAATTAGCTTACTCCACTAAGTGTTTACATTCACGTGAGCGGTCCTCATCATGTGTCAGATTTGATTTCCTCTACTCAACAGGAATTCATGTACTCATTTGCGGCACACACAAAACAACCCCAATTTTTCGCTTCTCCTTACTCTGTTTCGTATAACTGTGTTGACTGCGTGAGTGTACAATTTTACCGCGCCGTAGCAAAATTTGATTTAGACTGAGGACGGAAACTAGTACAGTGACCGAAACCAATGGCACAGTTCAACTGATGCACGCACACGCATCTTTCAATATTCCCAATCATTTTACCCTAATGACAAAATCATTTACAAGGATCTTCAAAATGGGTACGCCATCTTCTACACAAAAGTTTTCTGATTTCTTGAAGCAATTTTCTTTTCGAGTTTCTTCGCCTACCTGCATGGGATTCTCTCTTCCTTGTAGAGAAATAAACCAAGCATATTACTGCAAACATTTGGTAGAGTTTTTTTTACTGTGTACTTCTTTATGATCTATTCATCTGGTTGTAGTTTGAAAATTGCCTGGAATAACTAGGAAACTCCGCATTGTTGCCACCCTGCTTAGGTCATCCCGATTGAAAATGGTTTTGTGTGAAATTAAACGGCGGAAAACCAAAGGCTATCAAAGGTCTTTTTGCAGACCTTGCATATATGAGGCATGGTCGCCCGCATTGCGGTGCATTATCCGCAACCTGTCACCCTCACTAAAAAATTACCCTCGTCGTTCCTGAGACGTGTGCAGGTACCGTTCTAAATGTGCCATAAGAAATTGGTCACATAAACACCTAGTTGAGCAGCGCAGCCGAGCGAAGTACGCTCATATTCAACGAGAAACAATCGATCCGTTTAGGTCTGCAACTGCATTTCACACTTTAAACATGAGAATCGTATGCCAAATGAAACCGTAGTTCTCATGTGCCTTTCAAATGCACTTTGCACAGTCCGCACATATATAAGCGATACTATAGGTATAATACAATTTTTTGAAACTGTTCATTTAACACCAATCTCTTGGATGCAACTAAACAATGAAAACAAAAAGCTTACTGAGCAGTATCTCAGCTAATAATCACCAGAATAGTAAGTCGAACCGTTAGCAGGAAAATTCAAAATACCTTGCGGTTCAGGAACGAATTTGTAATGTTTCATCAAGTGCTTATTCATTTCGTTTTACACTCCAATAATTTTCTCCCTAGTGTACCGTACCTTTGAAATACGAATAATGTATTTTTTGTATGCTTGTTTTTCTCCATCGTGTTTTTGCCACATCCCTCAAAAGGCTGTTAAAGTAAATTATACGGTTCGTTCAACGTCTCACTAGAATGGTGATGCGGTTCCTATTGCTTCAGGTTGAATGTTAGTCTAACTAAACTTTATTTCAATTACTGTGTTCCATACTGATGGTTAAAACCTTACACAATTTGTCTACAGTGATCCTCTCAAATTTCCTCTGTCATACAACATCGTCGTGATAATTTTAGTTTCAATTCAATTCCCACTTGTGTGTTCGTTTCCACTCGAGTTATCCTGTAGGACTGCAGTGCTCCAAGCTTATCGGTCGATATTGCTCTGGACCTGCCTTTCAAATCGCCTATACTTTTGCAGCTTGTTGCTCCCTTCGGGTCATTCTATTTACTCTTACTGGCGGACCCCTAGTTCTTTCATGACCCGCCACCTCCATCTTGTGCGATTGAGTTTCAGTATCAGCTTTCCCGACCACGCTCACGTCTTGCGTATTTGTACAAATGTTAACGGATGTACTCATGTCTACCCGCTTTTGTTTACACACACGCACACTTTGAACTTTCCGTCCCCTTTTTCAGCTCTTTACAATTTAGTAAATAATGAAACCACCAAGTTCGCATCGGCGAAATGTTAACGCCCACTCGGTCCCGTCTATTTCTTCCATATTTTCCTCTCTAGAGTCGAGGAGGTCTGATGCTTAGTGTATATTGGTAGTATCCAGATTCTATTTCTATGTTGAATGCACTTTCACGGTTGGAAAAAGGCAGATTCGTTTTGGTTAGCCCTGAGGTCTAGATACTTCGATCAACCCGTCGTCACTCGGTACATTTTGTGGTAACTACCTATGGAATCTATATCGATAGTGTTTCTGATAGCTCCATTGACTGTTTTTTCCTTCTACTACCTCGGTGAAACATTCGATATCTATCTAAACTGCTTGCTTTTCGCTTTGTTCTCAATCTGTTCAACTTGTTCTCTTATTGTTCTAAGAACGTCTATTCCTTGTCTCTAGACCTGTTTTTTGTTCTTATGATCAGACTGGCTTTCCATTGTTGGTTTGATGACCGACCTTCTTTACTTTTCCACTCTTCCGACCATAAGTTCATTTGCCTGTAAATCACAGAAAAGCGTGTTCTTTGGTTCTCACACTAATCTCTGCAACAATCGCTGTTGTCGTTGGAAATGCCTAATTTCTGTCATGTGAAACCTCCACGTTATTTGAACTAATTACATCCTAGTTGAAAGGTGCAATGAATGATGGGTCGCTCTCGCCCAAATAGGCGTTCCCGACTGACGCGCTTCCTCGTTTACATTCGTGATCTGGTCAGTAAATGTTTTTGAAAATATGGATGCAGATTGTTACCCATTAGTTTTGCTTCATCAAACTATGCTTGCATATTCGAGTCCGGCAATTAGGACACAACTAAGACAATATACGGTGTGATTTTTCTAATAAAAAAGATACGAAAAGTGTAAGCGTCTCGTTGTTCATGAATGTGCTTTATGGTTATTAGAGTGAATAATTTTTCTTTACGGGTAGCAAACACGTTGATCGTGTCTTTTTTGTTTGGTAAGTGTAGAAAAGCGGACTGCTTCTAAAAGGTTTTCAAAACAGTTTGGTTTTTCTCTACTCTTCATATTTGATGGACTGGAACACCCGATATTGTGGCATCCATTTATCCCAAAGTGCAACGCGATACTCCACTGAGTAATAGCACTTATGCATCATTGTATTTTCGTCTGAATTTTGACAACTAGTTCTCGAATGTGTCGCCCAATAAACTAGTATTAACTAGTCACATAAGATCTCAGGATACAGGGTTTCCTGATGCAACTGTCGACCAAAGGGCTGCCTATCACCGGAATCCGTCATTGAGCGTTTTTTCTTCTCCGATATACTATAACGTTTCGTTTGTGTGCATGGTATTCTCTGCATTGTCGGTGTTCCGTCACGAAAGTGCAAAATCGATTGGTCTCTTCGATTTTCGTTGCATCGCTCTCTCTCAGGTGTACTTTGCGGTTCCGAAAAATGGAGGCTATGTGTCTGTTATGGCCAAAGTGTTTTTCTTACAATTTGCATTTCAATTGGTTTTTCCATTCCAACTATTTTCACCATATTCCGATGATAAAAAAATAAACCGCAGTTGCATAGTACCATGTAGATTGAGATTGACAGAACACAATCTGGCATCTCACACTCAGATTCTATAATCTTTTCTTTGCTCCGTTTTCACCTCTGTGGTTGTATGACAGTCATACTACTGTGCATACAAAATTTTAGTCAGACGAAGCACCTTTTGAATCATTCAATTTATGTCGACTGAACCATGCATTGTGACCGGTGAGGCGACTACCACTAGTATTTTGTGTTTTGCGCTCGTTACTTTACTTGAACTCCATTCACTCTGGTCTTGTTCATCACTTGCTTACAGGACAACAATCTGGTCCGACATTTGGACGCTTGCGAGACCATGGGTAACGCGACAGCGATCTGTTCAGACAAGACGGGTACGCTTACCACCAACAGAATGACTGCAGTCCAATGTTATCTGGGTGGGCAGCATTATCGGACTATACCCGACCAATCACAACTACCACAACACTTGGTTGATTTGCTTGTGCGAAGCATTTCAATCAACAGCGGTTACACGTCAAAAATTTTGGTAAATTTGATATGCCTTTCTTTGCTTTTTTAAATCCAATGGCGATCAATGTGTAGCGTTTTGATCTTGTTATTCCGCCAACTTGTCATTTTTCCAGGTCGATCAGTTAACATGAGAAAAATGGTTGTACCGATAATGAGATCCTCCATTGTTGTTTCATTCGTTGTCATAGTGTTTTTAACGTAAGATTGCAATCCTGTGGTATAATCGTAAACATGAAAATGCACAGGAGATTATCACAACATTGAAATCCTTCATTTTGTCTGATTGTCGCTCCGATAGCCAGTCGGTCAGTTCATCAACAAAAAGAAACGAGGGTCCTGAGCTGTACCAGCTACGTTTTTACCTGGATGGTGACTGTGTTCACAAATGGAGAACGTGAGAGGGGGAGACGCTGTTGACTAAAGTAATAAATCGTTTGCTTATACTCTCTAACTTACGCGTCTCGGTAATAATCAGTCACAATGTGACGATTTCCCATGATTGATTGACTGGCATTTTGTTCGGCTCTGATTTGCTCACGTGCCCTGGTCATGCGCCAAGCTAAATGCATTATTTGTCGCAGTTTAGATTCTAAACGAATCCTATTGCCCATAGTCTCGAACAGATAGTTTACTAATTTGGATTCCTGTTGATTTTGGGTGTTTTTCTTGGTATGCATTTGAATACTTCCGCATCTGCCTGATACGTGCACATAAATCTAACGTTTCGAGCCTAAATTCATAAATTCAGCTGCTTGCTTCTTATGTTCGCAAAATCCTGTTAACTAAATTACTTTACTTTACGTTTCTTCTTTTCCATGAATAGTTTATAATTTCACCTAAAGGTCGGACCGTAAAGCATCTTTGAGATTTCATGATTTTGTACTCTAAAGTGATGGTTATTGTGCTTCACGGAACCGCCTCACACATACCCAGTCTAAACCCAAGCACCTCGCGGAAAGCCGCGTATCTCGTGTATTATCTTTCTACGTTTATTAGCTTGAAGCGATTCAGAAAATAGACAGGATAACATCAATATTCCCCGGAACTTCTAAATAATAGGCATCTCTAACTGTCTGAATCATAATTGTTCAATCCTCTGCAAGTGAGGTTAAAATCAATGCTTTGTCCAGTCCGTCTCGTAATGTCACACAAAAACAGTTTGGCCACCGCAATATGGGAACTATGCTCAGCTTACTCGTGTTGAGGTGCGTCGTCCGCTACCTGTTTCCTTTCATTTTAAGGGGCAGGTGCCAATTCAAGGTATTTTCTCACTAGAAAGACGCCCCGGATTATCATCAAGTTTGCTTGTGTGGTTTCTTCACGGTTGTCGTGGCAATCGTGATTCCGGCGTGAAGTTTACGACACTGCATTGCCATGTCTACTCTTCTTTACGAAATACTGCCCTTTTTATAAAATTGGTGATTACTTTGTCTCGACAACCGGTCTCCATGGTTGTTACGCCATATTATTATCTGTTGGTCACTATGGGTTATACGATGTCTGGTATTTTGTGATTTTCCGTGGGAATCTCACTCGAATAACCACTTTTCAAATATCCTCAGAACTGATATTAATCATGCCCTTATGTTCCATACGTTCTCAGGAACCAAACGACCCGAATTGATCGAATTTGATGTGATGATGCTACAACTGATTACTATGTAAGGAAAGGAAACGGTTCTTGAAAACGTTCCCTTGGAAGTACAAAATTTTATTCACTCCACGCCAGGAAAATGACAGAAATATGCTAGTGGTTGCAAAACACACGGACCTCCAGTGCTCATGATGAGAACACAACGCTCAGGGATACTTCTATTCAACTTCATAATTGTTCCACTCATGAAGAATAACTGTCTTCAATTCACGGAAGGTGTAAAATACCTTTCCATCCACAGGTATTCGTCCCACCTATAAAGCCCATACTTTTCAAAGGTGTTCAATTCTGGACTGTTGACCAGGTAGGCGATTGTCCGGAGGAGTGACCATGTTATAGAGAGGTGGGCTTTATATATAGAAGGGCTTTCAATTTAAAAAAATCATGGTTCCCGCTCCATTTAGGGAATCACAGAAGGAGAATTTCATCTAAGGCTTTGGCACGAGATTTGACTGTTTGATTTCCTTCGAGAATTACAACCTAAGACTTTCCATCCGTAATAAAGGCACCCCAGGTCATAACATAGGTCCATCCATTAGCTCGACGGCTAGAAGCTAACTTGCTGTTATTCACGTTAGGCCAGTAGAAAATGAGTAGTTGTTTTAGAATGACGACTTCTCTGAGCGTAGTGCCTACTTTTAGTCGAAATGGTTACAGGACCTTGGGGATTAGACTTTTCGTGGCTGAATAGCATAACGTTTCATTCAGAAGTTCTGCTGTTGTGAATTCTAATCCCAGCGAGTCAATCATCAATATGACTGTCTTTCAACAATACTAGTGACTTCATCTTCCCATGTGGTATGTTTAATGCAGTTTATAACGGTTACTGTACGCGCCACATACTGAAGCACCGTGCAACAGCCTGATCGATGATCTTTTGTCGAATTCCGCGTGTATTCTTCGAGTTATACCAGTAAGGGTCGACCAAAAGGTTTTGAACAAACCTTCGTGATCAATGGACTTCCAGCACTCTTGCAACTACTTGTGCCAAGTTTGTTCTAGATCGGTATTATTCCTTGAATGGTATGCCATTCTTCTGTTTTCACAAACTCAACCACGGTGCATGGCCTTGATAATCCTCGTTCATCTACCGTGTGCAATGTGAATATTGGTCAATATTGTGCAACTGGGTATTAACTAACACATCTGAGGCTTGAGTGTCTGATGAAACATAGGTTGTGGACTACGGAATACAATTTGTTGAATTAGGAGTGCAGTTAATAAAATTTCTCACCCCGATCCACCAGGAGCACATTTTGTAGGAAAAATCAGTTTAGCAAATTCAATCAAAATGCGTTTGGTTTCCCTATGTCGTAGTGATGTGTAGCGTTGTTACATCAAATTTGATCAATCCGGCTGGTTTAGTTACCGAGACCTTGCGAAATACCAGGATGGGCTTAATACCATTTCTGGCTCTATATGAAAAGGAACAATACATAATCCCATGCAAGCGCGTCATGGCTTCGGCTAGCCAACCTTAATTTGGTCTTCACGGACGGACAGTTAGGTTTACCCTCTCATATTTTTGACATTTCCCATTGTTTTGACACAACGTCCTCACCGAAAGCCGTTTTGACCAGTTTACACTTTTTAATCTTTTTGCTTGTCAGCATTGATTAAAATTTGGAAATACTTAAAATTATAATCCCTGATTTTACTTCCGATATGCTTTCCGAAAATGCTTTTCTCGGGTTACACAAAATATACCTGGCGTCCTTGTGATTTCCAAATGAAAAAGCAAAGTTGTTTTTTCCAGTAATGTGTGTTTGCTGAGTTACTTCCGTTTTGGCGTTGCTAAAATCAAGCCATGACATCTACTAAAAGTTTGTAATTCTGCTGGTACGACTGAGAATGGAGTTCGTCATAACGTGATGTAGTAAGGTTTCTACGAGTGTACCTGATCGGTTACCAGCAGCTCCTGGCGAATGAATACGCTATCTTTCGTGGCACATCTTGGATTTGTATACATTTTTATATCACACTCAAGGTTAATTATGTTTAAAATCGCACAGCTGACGTGAGTCGTGGAGATGATTTTCAGAAACGTGTTCACTCTCGTCCTCCTGCATGTGTCAGATGCTCACGAACTGAGTGTGAATCACTGCACTCAATCACAAGTCATTAAACAAGCTCCACACTCCGTTGATCAGAATGAAGAAACTGGTGTCAGCTTGACAGATGACACCAACTGACAATACATTGATCTATGTACACCCATTGATAAACACATTATATACTGAAATCCAAAGGAAACTCTGTTATGTCCCGCGTTTTTATTCGAATTTGAGCAGTTAATGATGATGAAAAATGCGTAACCATGTCATACAACTGTGCAACAACGACGAAATAACGGATCAAATTGAATGCAGGATGAGCGGTGTCAGCGCGGCCCTAGTTTGCAAGTTCATGATCAGCTAAAACATAAGACTAAGTTACAGTCCAGCAAGCCCAATGAAATAATCAGTGGACTAAAACTAAAAACTTCGAAGTCGTTCTGATCGCCGGGACACGCGAAAAACTATTTTAATCGTTTTCAACTGGTGATATTGTACCGTTCCATCTTACTGGGATTGATTAGCAGATCAAGTCGAAGTTGCCCTGAATAGACCTCCATCGCCTACTTGTGTCTCTCATTGCCGCCACCAGTGACATTCTCACACCGATAGCCACTATTGTGAGCCAATTCTAATTTCATTTCACAGTTGGTCCATTGGGCTATGTGATGTCACCTGTTTAGCTACAAGATGATGCATGCGCTAGACTGCAGATAAGCCATTGAATGTAGCCACTAAGAGCGACTTAGTGGTTCACACATACAACTGTGGGTTTCTCTAATCTTGATTCACTTCGCGTCAAGCTTATGTGACGTCGGAATTCGCTGTTGGACATAGCTGGAATCGTTATTTAGGCAAGAACAACCTAGATGTGCTTGAGATTTCGATTTTACGATCGACTGATCGCTCAGTGCGCGCGCGATATTTATTCATAGCATATTGAATGACTCAGGTATTAGTTGTTATGGGGTGGATTCGTCCCCCACATGCATTTGGTTGATCAAGTGTTCTTTGTTCTGGAGAATCCTTGTCTTTCGGATAGAAAGCTGAAAATTTCGCATCCTCTCTGTGTAGTGTAAATCTCAGTACATTACTAATAGTATCTTTACGTTATAAATTCATAAGTTGAGTGCCGAACTAACGACTTGGATGTATAGGAGGAGTAAGTTGTGCAGAGGTCAAATCGGGATACGACGGAGTAAACAAGTAATTGGAAGAAGAGTAGTCACGGTCTCACAAGCCGCTCCCGACTGATAATCAAACAAAGAAGTGGCCACTTCACAAGCACTGATGATGTCACCTCGGCTGGTGATGAAACGTTTGCAAACAAATTGCCAAGCTCGGCGAACAGGCAAAATGGAATTCAGCTCACCCGAGCTACGAAAACCGATTTTCAATATTTTGTCAGTTTGGTAATGTGTTTTGAGGGTGCTTATGGAATCCACCATCCTGCTGATATCATGGAGAACCGAAAAACTATTTTAATATCCATTCATCAAACTCTACTGACGCACAATGCGTGTACTACTTCACTGCATCATTACATCAGACCTTTCCACATGTCAGGTTGAATTCAACTCGCCCTATGTTATGCACTGATAATCATAAGTTGTTATCTATTAGGATATTTTGAAATATATTGGGTGTATCTCATTTCTCATGTGCGTTTTAATTGAAGATTGACCAACGTATTTTCCAGTTTGGTGATACTTCTCTTGCATTAGTGTTTATACTTCTTGATAAAGAGTAACATTGAATAGTATGACCTACATGTAGATTATCGTATTGGAAACGCTACTCTTGTCAAAGTTGTCTTCTTAGCTCGAAGTCGAAACCCTTTTTCGTATCCACGAGACAAGCTTTTGTCGAACTTCAGAATATATGTGGTGATATTTTTTTCGGTGAATGATGGTACCACATCTAACCATTCAATTGCGTTTTTACCTTTCAACTCTGTGTTCGAATATACCTTTATTAAATAATGTAAAACACAGTAGCGAACAAGCGGTGATTCATCCACAGGCTAATACATCACAATATATGTCAAAGTGTTTTGTAGGCGGGGGAGGGGGGTGAGGCACAGCGGGTTTTTGCACATAATCATCACCGTACATTGAACTTCACTGATCGCTGCCAAACTCATAATCCATACAGGGTAAATGAGACCGTTTAAGGTAGATAGGGATTAGGCCGATTTTCTTTGACAGCGAAAGAAAGGGAACCTCTATCGTCAACACAGAGTACACAGTGCAAATGTACATCTAAATTTTTTCATACATTCTGGTCTGATAAGAAGTATCAACAAGAACGCCACTGTTGACTGTTTTCTGACAAGTTGTTTAGTGCCTCCAACCAACGGGTTTCACAGTCCTTCGGACTCCATCCTGGAGGACGGGAGACAGCTAACTTATTCAGTCTCTGTATGCGTTTCTTCATGTCTCATTTCCCCGTCATCTGGTGACTCCCTCGGTGGCCTTCTCCAGCCCGAAGTGGCAACTACGAATGAGGTACGGCTTTTAGGCGCCTGTTAGACCTACGCAAAACGTGTCCTAACCATGAAAACCTAGTAAACTGAATTCGCATTAACCTCTACAGAAATTCCCCAGTTCCCTGTCTCGCCAGAATCCTTGTAAACCGTCAAAGCGTTTCTTCTGAATTTCTCAACAACCTTGGAGGTTAGATGTGTTACTCATATTATTCCTTCTTTTGATGAGATGCGTAATTTTTGACTGAAATGCGGACATCTGTTCACGTAAAAGTCTATACAAATACAAACTACTCGACACCCAGTCTTGCGGTATCGCATTTCACTTTGAGGTTCGAAAGCGCATACCTGCCGAAGCTACAAAACTTGTTAGTCCGTTTGGTGCACCTTGCGCATTCCCCCTACATTAGCATAAACAAACGATGTAATCAGCGTAGTCGAAATCGCATAGCTTTTCTGCATCCCCTCATTCAGTACAAACATTTTGGAATCCACTTAGTGCCCTCTCTACTATTTCCACTTCGGTGAAATGGAACAGGAATGACCAGCATCGCTTCCGGTCTCACTTGACCAAGCAAAGGAGCAATTTTTGGGGGCCATAGATCAGTATACCTGTAGGACGCACATGGATTTGGGTAAACTGGGGTCCCATCGAGCATTTTTACTTTGTACTGTGTAAGGTATTATCTACATAGCAACATGACACCTTACATTGATACTCAGACATCTTAAATTCATGTTGTGACATCTTAAATTGATATTCGGACATCTTAAACTGAAAAAGGTATAGATTATTGACAATTTGTTTTAATCTACCATTTAGACACTTACCTGCAATGCACATACACCAAGTAAAAATAATTCGCCTTTTTCTTCTTTTTCTAACGGGCAGAAAAATGCCATTGATCTTTGCTAAGGGTATTTAATGTGATTTTCGACTGTCAGTGCTATTGATTTATTGATAATTATCCTAGCAACAGAACAGCCAAATCATCTTTTATTTAACAGCTCTGTTCGAACATGTCGGAACACTCGGCCAGTGCGTGAGCTTAATTAGCCTTTCTGCGAAACAATTTGGTGAACTGGATTTTGTGTGACTACGTCGATCCGNGTAATCCTGATTTCCTGTGCTAATGCCATATTATGTTTGATGGTAGGCGCCCAAAGGTCACCCAGTCTATCAACGGATAAAAAAGCGTCTTACCCACTATTTTGTCAAGGACAATAGAGATTATCCCAGCGAAAATACAAAATATTACAACGGTGCCCGCACTTTCTCAATCCAGTCGTACCTGTCGAAATTCAACAATCCATCTGGTATTTTGGGCAGTGTGTTTTATTTCTAGCGTATATCATGGTCAAGTGGTTAACGTTATCGCAGTAGTAACCCGGAAGTCGCAGGTTCGAACCACCCCACCGCTGCCAATCTTCCCGTTTTCTGTATTTTTCCAGGCAGATTTAATATATCCGCGTGCCCTTTTCTGAAGTCTGATTCTGCATTTGTATATTCGACAAAAAAGGATGTGAAATATATATTTACATTTCCTAGATAGTTCATCTTCAGTTTATTTTATGCGTGAAACATTACTGGTAGATCACTGGGGAAATGCTCACTCGGTTAACTGTCCCAGGTGTTTATTGACCACTTCGAGTATAGCAACACTGGATCTCATTGTGCTTCATCCAGTATCTCGTTTCGGTTATTCGATACCAGGTTGATTCACTCTGCCAATTCTCGACCTAGGTGTAGCTTTGTGATTGATTAACTCTTTGTTGTCAAATTGATCTACTGCGTCTACTGGTTTTGGGAACCTTCGGCATCACAAGCTAAGGATTCTGATGATTGCCCTCAAAGTTTGAATAGAACAAGGAACAAATATGCGTCGCGTATAACATGATTACGTTATTCATAACTAGTCAGGTTATTATATCACGATGGATGAAAAGAGGTGGGATCTGCAGTGATGGTCACAGTAACAGAGTCAGAAACGAGTTAATATAGCTGTGGTATCGATTGCATCAAATTCATCATCTTGGATTGTAACTTGTCGAGCTTAACTTACGATTTCCCTCTATTATAAAAATTTTTGGAGCGCTACCCCCGTGCTAGGTAGGATAATCTCTACACGGATTACAGTGTTATTCGGAAACAATCTTTGCCCAAATGGAATTGGTAATGAAACTTGACAAATGGGAGGATCAGCAACTTGTTATTCATCTAACTCTTTATCGAAACCGGTATCTGTTACGGAAGAGGTCTTACTAATTTTGCATTCGAACGGTTGTCACCGGTGTTTTTATTGATTGGTTTTCGCAAACATTCTGTAATGTAATTCACTCGCCAGTTATTTTCTATCCAGTCTGGATTAGTCATCGGTATTGTGTGCAGGTGTACCGCGACACCGTCAAAATCCTCTGTCAGTGCGTTTCAGTGTTTGTGGTATATGACCACTCACTGTTGCACAACTGTATTCATATTTTTATTTCAGATTCACTCGCATCGATTAGTTCGTTTTCACTTGGCCGGTTTCCCTTCGTTCTGTAACCAATAATTTGTCCGAATGTTTCTCGCAATTCCTCTATGGTGCTACGTTTCGTGTAAAGGTTTTGTGCGCCATAATTTCCAATTCGTTTGCTTTCTGGGTTGCTGCTTTTGTACAAATTATTCGGAAAGCAATTTATATCTACAAGATTGCACTGATACTGCAACACACTGACAAAAATTCACTGTGGCGTGTTTTATACACACTCATTCTCGAGATGATTGTTTTTTAAGAAAAAAAAACCCATTGAATAATGATTCCAGTTGGTATCATGTGTTTTCAGTTATTTAATTTTGCAATCGCTGGTATTACCACCATTCTGATTGTATTTTGGGTGACGATAATCGACGCGCGTGCATTCGTTCCATCGCAGTCGGGCTGGTGTACGCTGTATACCTTTGTCGACTGTCAGTCCGACCAACTCTACTTCCCACTTTAAGCTTATTTACCCAATCGAATAAGGGTGCAGTTCGCGTTCGTGCCCCGGACGTACAAACACATACATGCACATAGTCATAGGCATATCAGGAAACAGAAACGCTTGTCCGTGTTTGTGTGTATATGCACAGTCTAATTACCTGACTCCAAATACTGCCAATCCAACTGGCATTGATTAGCAAAGACCCAGAAATGTGCTGGAAGCACAAGCATTCTCAAATATCAGTCTTTACATATCCCCTCGAGATTTTAAAATGGATAAGTTGTACCGATATCTTTTAGTTTTATCCAATGTGCTTAGTGTTTTTTTCCTATCAGTCAAGCTACCGGCTTCTGTGAAAGTCGAGTCCGTTGGTTGATTTCCGCATATGAAGGGAGCAGTGGCTAATGACATATAAATCTTTCGCTCATCTCTTGTGTGATCTACCGTGGTTTGTCAGTGAGCACCTATTTTTCGATGTGCATCACCGATCCCATACGCAGTGGCAAGACATTAGGTTGTCTACTGTCCTCATCTCACTTTTCGTTTTCCAATTCATTGGGAATCAAAGTCGATGTGACTCATGAATTGCTACAATTCTTCTGTTTTATTTTAAAAACGACTTCGATCTTTATCGGTTCCCTGGGTCACCGCAAATAATATCAAACATTGCAATGTTATTCTACTTTGCTCTGAACAATATTACTCACTTTCTTATCTCTATTTAAAATGTTGAATATATTTTTATCTTTTTTCTATCTCATCTGATATTTGGATGACTTACACAACAAATATCATCCACGCAAAGTTATATAGGTTTTTCATGCTTGAAATGTTTCTTCCCCCCCCCTCCTCAATTTCCCCACCCCGATCGTCAATGA
>UZAN01040191.1:55964-87566 GCA_900618425.1 Echinostoma caproni
CGTCAATGACCAAATTAGCCTGCTGACTCAGCCGGTGCTTTGCCAAAACAAGTGGGCAACAAGACTGAGTGTGCCTTGCTGGGATTTGTACAGTCTTTGGGACGAAATTACGATGTAGTTCGGGAACAGTGGCCTGAGGAAAAGCTGTACAAGGTGTACACCTTCAACTCGGTTCGAAAATCCATGAGCACCGTGATCAAGGAAAGCGACAATCCGAAAACATTCCTCATGTTCACCAAGGGTGCCTCAGAAATGGTAGTCAAATAGTACGTCTTTATTTGTGGTAAACTAATATCCCTGTTGCTGTATGTTCATGTGTTTATTAATACTCGCATTGTAAAATGCTGCACACACGGACTTGGAAGCAAGCGTGGTTGGCTACCAATGAAAGATGCCAGCAGCTTTTTACCATGTGATTATCCACCACGTTTCCTGTTTGTTTATTGTTCAGACTGAAACAAAAACTTCCACTAAGCAACCGGTCCTATCTTTATTTTCGCCTTTATTCTGTGTTTTTCCCCAAAGTTTAATTTTTTATCAACCTAGTACAATGAAATGCAAAAGGGCGAACTAACAATACAATCAATTCCGTCGTATTCCCAGCGAATGGCCAGTTTGCTTTGATTTAGTTTGACAGCTGGGGAAAGTTCCATTATACCTCCCATAGTTGATTGTTTGCCTTTACCTGCTGTCTGTGGTACTCTGGCTGATTACAGTTCGGTATTTTCTTTCACGAAGGGCTCATTCCTTGAATTCACTCAATAAAATTCTTCTTTCAGTACATGTTCGCCAATCATATTATTATTATTTTTATTCGATTCCGGAGTTCGAATGCTGTTCTAAAAGTTTGCTAGCCATACATGAGAAAAATTTCAATCTAATCCTCTTTCGACATTTTCTGTTGATACAACAAACTTATTTTATCCTGATTCACCCATTCTTAACGGTGATCAACGTATCCTCATCTTTGATCAACTAGAATTCTTATTCCGCCGCTGCCACGCCCATGTGGACTTTCTTCACAAGTTGATAATTTATTTATAGTATTGTATTTATTGGGGTAAGCTTTCTCCAAGGCCAGAGGTTGCGAATCTGTGCAGTGATTTCGCATTACTGAAGGAATAGTACTTCACTGACTGCGACAAATTTGACCTGCATCACAAGATTGGTTTCTCGTAACTGACAGCTTATCAGATTTTCGTGTTCCGTCCATAAATGTTAATTCAGCAGTCGTTCGCTTATGTGCTTCGATCAATTCCTTCTGAGCTTCCAATTTTGCATATTGTCATCTTCACGATTTATATCATTCTCATCACCGGAGGCGGACCCTGCACAACTAGAACTATTTCCCGTCCAGTAGCTAAGTTGCTTTGTCATCAGTAGTAAATCGGAAAGATGTACGCTCTTAGGTTTGTGTGCTGTCATCTTACGATGTCATTGGTTGAATTCTCATTTGTCGTGGACAAGGTGATAGATTGTTTTTATGAATATTGATGATGGAATGAGTCCGTTGTTACACACACACACACACGTACCCTCAAACACATTGGATTCATTTCCGGTCACCGTTCAAACAAACAATGATAGATTTTCTCGTCTCACTCGCTGAAGCCTGTTGACTTCGTAGCAGTTGCGTGCTTTCGACTATGACATTTTAGGTGATATGACTATTCTTGACTGCATTTAAAGAATGTCTATGTAAGGACAATCTGAAACAGCGAATAATTAGCAATGGGTTCAAAGTCAGATGACGCAATGGGAGTCAAGTCCCCGACTTAGAAAAGACGGTTGAAATTACAAGACTCCGTCATCAGCCATAGGTTGACATCTGTTGACGCAGCATTAGATCGACCGAAACACGGTGGTGGTGACCCGGTGGTAACGTCATCAACTTATCACCTCGGGGATGTGTTCGAATCCCACCACCACCGCCCGACTTTCCCCATTGTGTTTGTTCAATGGCAGCCCTTTGATTGGCTGCTTCCCCCTTCCTGAAAAATTGTATCTTTGTATATTCAATAAAAAGAAGTGAAATGAATCGTTTCGAATAATCTGCGAGTTACGGATCGCAAGATTGCTGAGTTTTACAGAGGCGATTGCTATCAACCAATGGAAGCCCCTCTTGTGTTAACAAAAATAACTTTGTCAGTTTGTCTTTACCCTGGTGACACAACCGTTTTACCTCTACCCCCTTTTCATGCTTGTCTGTTCTATTGTATTTTACTTTTCTTTGCTGCCATGCTATATCCCCATATAAATATTGTGTTTTCTACAATATGCACCATGTTGAGATGCAGCGAAATCGTCCTGGACATAAACCGTGCAGTATTGCGATATGGTCTTTGGTAATGTGGTGTCAAACAATATCCTGACCAATGATCATTTTCTGTTTGTTATTTTCCTTGCAACGGACCACCACAAGGACATCTGCTGGAATGGTGACAGTGATGTGTGGATTTCAGTAATACAGTCGATAACCTTGTTTTTACCTGAGTCAGTCGCAACCAGATCGTTCTATAATCCTTTAAGATTCGTAACTGCAAGTTCCAGATTGTTGACTGCCTTCGGATATTGTAGATCCTTGTGGCTAGACAGTGAATCTTTTGTTCTCTATCAGCACATAATTTATATATAGCACTTTTTAAATGTCATGCTGTCTTTCACTATGGTACAGAAAGTCCTCACGTCTTTGTTTTCGGATTCTGAAACAAATTTTGGTTTCAATATTGGGCGTAATCTGGAATATCTTATTAGCCTTTCTTGACAAATTGAGGTTGGTGGTTCGTATGGGACCGTGTTTAACATCTGCACATCACCCAATCCTGATTGTCCACGCAGTTATTGTTTCTTCTCATGCACCCCCGAATCACACGAACGGATAAATGATCTGTTCTTGTTTTATGTAATTATTGAATCCGCTGCGTGCAATCCATTCGCCATTCTTGCCCACTCCAATTTTCTTCAATACCTTCACTGAATGAAATGATTCGTTGTCACGATTGTTTCTTTCTTTTGACATAGATCTTGTTGTTTCCGAACATCTTTCCCATTCTGTGATAGACTCTTCTGAGAATTCCTATCCGACTTCGCAGCCTAATTTGCGTTATACTTTTTTTCTTACTCCCTTTGTGCACACCCCGATAACAACCAGTTGCTCTTGGTTCCTTGATGCAAATGGCAATCCGCGACCATTTGGCCAGGCGGAACAAGAAAACCTCACCGTGTCGGTGATCGAACCGATGGCCGGTGAAGGCCTACGAACCATATGTGTAGCCTACAAACGAATTGTTGTCGGTAAGCCTCATCTTGTGTGTATGTGACTGATGACGACCATCTTTAACTGGTAAAAATTGCCAAATCAAACGCCTTTCATTCATTCTGTTTGATATAAAATTAATGCGCATTCATATCTCATGAAAATATGCTGAGCCTTCCATAATTGTTCTTAAAGTATAATTAAATTCATCGTTGGAAAATCGACGGTCTGGAGACGCCACTTTGTATCCCTTTTTAGCCATTTTCAATTTCTTCCCTTTTGTTATCTTATACTTTGTTATATATTTTATTGTGGTATACTAAAACTTTGTTTTCGTGATAATAATTACTGCCACTGCCTATTTCGGTTCATGCTGTTTGCGGCGAGTACGCAGGGTGGTTTTTTTCGATTAAATTAGGTCGGTACATCTTTCCCTAACTGTGATTCCCTCACTCATACACTCGGTGCAGCTGCTAAAGCTAATTGAGAACAGCTGAGCGCGCTCCGCACGCAAGTGAACAGAGGGACATCGATAGCAAAATTAATAGTGAATCGCAATGGAAATACGGAAACTTGTTGCACGTGAATTATGAATAACCGAATCATTATTTTTTACGCCTGAGTTTTGCATCAGTCATCTCTTTCATTTCCCCAATATCATCATCTTTCCAACAATATACTGTGTTGGAGCTTTTCGGCCTGCTTTTGATGCACACGATGGCGCTTTTCACAGTGGTGGATGTTGTCAACCTTGGAGGCCGCCACAACGGACAACATTGCCGCTGTGCAAGCGATGGTGAAGGAGGATGCTCGGGTGACAATGACACAGTTGGAGAAAGCCATCGGGATGAATCCGCACTATCCTACATGAAAGAAAGGCTTGTGCACCCTGGGTGCCCTATCAGCTCAATGAGAACCAGAAAGTGGTTCCGGTGAATTGGTGCAGCATCATGCTTGCCAGGTTTGATGGTAGAGGTTCTAATTCAGTCGGGGAGATCATCAGTAGTAATGATACTTGGGTGTACAGTTTTGACGCACGGACCAAGTAACAACCGGCTAAATAAACGCCGATTAGTTGAAAATTCCGGCGCGAGCGCTGTGTAGCAAAGAAGATGGTGGTTGTGTTCATGACCAAAACCGGTCATGTGGCTACTGTACCATTTGTCTAGCAAAGCACAATCACTGGAGACTGGTACACCACCCATCGTCTGTCGAAAGTGCTGGGAGCTGTTGCCAAGAATCGTCCAATGACTCTAGCCCGAGTGACCTTGCTGCACCATGACAAAGCACCTGCACACAGGTCCCACGTCGTCGGCGATCTTGTGGCTACAGAACGCATCCAGGAGTTTGGTCACCCTCCCTACAGTCCAGACCTGGCTCCGTGTGACGTTTTTGCGTTCCCAAATGTCAAGCGTCTGGTGCGTGGAATCCGATACGATTCCCAAGAGCTGCAGTAAAGGCCTTCATTGAACTGTTCGAAAGTGATACCACAAAAAATAATAAATGCTTAACGTTCCGTATCCCTGGATACAATAACATGCCCAGGATAATAAACTCCGTTCAAACACGACTCTCCATTTGATACACTTTTTTCCATTAAGCTCTAGACGAAACCCGTAATTCTTGAGTATCGACCATTGTAACTATGTCAGATGTTGCAGCATTATTAAACTGATGGTAGTATTTTTGTGAACGGTATTCATTATCCTTGGCATGTTAATGAATCCACCTCTCGTGAGCAAAGTTCACTGTAAGTGAAGTTACGGAAGGGTAAACATTTACGTTTTTGTGGTGTCGTTTTTTGGTTTAGTTCAGGGCTTGTGAATGCCTGTGAGTGTACCGTTTCTGTTAAATTTGAGATTTTTGCTCACGGGAGTATCGCATGTTATGCGGGAAGTTATACGAGATGTGTCAAATGATTTGAAGTACAGGCACATATCGGTTAAAATTTCTCCAATCAACATGTGGTACTGCCTGCGACTGCCAAACCACCCTATTTCTTAACCAAGCTTTGCAGTATCAAAATTTGTGGAAAACAATTTTTGCCACATTTGCTCACCTCAGAATATTCCGATACTTTTTTATCTAACTCCCCTACAGCGGTATGACTAAAGTTTGTGCGTCGAGGCTAAAGGACTACGGGTTGTGATTAAAGGATTATGGGTCATTATTGTTATTCATTTTTCACTCACGTATGAGGCCAGACTATGTCCCAGACAAATCATATGATTTGCATGTGGGCGGAATACTGCCAGGTTGTCCAGGCCAAGACCGGTGACTTTCCTGGGGGAATTCACAACCGTAGCCTTCGGCTGGCCAAAGCCTGACCCGTAAAGCAGCGGGGCGGTGTGCGAAAACCGCAGTCCATTAATGGCCGGTGTCCGGTTAATCGGATGATACACCGTTTGGATGGGGTTAAGCGTCCAAGATGCTCAATACACCTTGATGTCCAATTGAGCCGGTGATCACTAGCGGAACGTGTATGTATGCGTGTGGTTCGTACACCTCCTCTTGGTTGGTTTAAAATCAGTGATTTTAGTCAACTCACTTAGATGAACTACCAGTTCACCAACCCGGTTATAGCCCCAGATGTCGGCTTTTCCTCTTCTTACTTTGGTAGGAAAACACCTCTGCCACGTGAAGGCAGTGAGTAGGGCTTCCTCAGCAGAGGGTATTTGAGACACTTGGTCGTATAGGAGTATTTCGCGGGTTGCAATGGAAGGGTGACCCGCCAGAATAGAATAGAATATCGGAGGCATCGTGGGTCAAGGCTAAAGGATTGTGGATCGAGGCTAAAGCAGGTTTGACTTCAGCTTGATGGGAAATGGTGTACTTATATCAACTAGACTAAACCCAATTGTGGCTGTGCACGTCTGATGAAGATTAAGCATGGAACGAGTCTCCCGCAAGATCGTAACAGTCGTTAAAATGTGATATAGAACCCCGTTCAGTTTAATCTATCAAATGGTAAAGCCTGAATGCTTTCACATGGACTTGCTTGAATCCACACTCTCCGATAGATGACAGGCATCCACATTAATGGAGTTAATTATAGGAATTGCTTATACTTCACGTGTTTAGTCTCATGTATGCAGATCACTGTACCCCAAAGTAGTTCCCGGGATTTTCTATTCATGTTGATTGTGTTGATGGAGAGTGTTTAAAGAAATATTTTTTCGGAAAGGTTTCGCCTTGATTAATCCTAATTACGACTTTTATCTGTGTTTTCTGTTTTCGTTTCATTTTTCTTATTCGGTACTTTTCGTTTCGTTAACATTCACTCAGTCTTTCTCATAATTCCTTTTGTTTCTCACTGGACATTTCCACTACATCATTTGGAAATCCACGAAATAGCGAACAAGCTTGTTTTCACTAGCTTTATCCTCTGACTAACTCATCTGTATAACTGGAAGAGGTACGGCATTTACGTAACACTGTGGTTATGTGATTTTGATTGGCGGACAGAATTTTCAGGTTTTGGAAGGTTGCAAGTACGGATGACACAAGGGTTCAGAAACAAGACCGAAGTTCACCATTTCCGTTTGTGTCACGCGATTATGAGAAGAGTGGTCTGCGTTTCTGAGACTCGATTCAGTCGGGTGCGCGGGTACGTGGAACGCCTCAACAAATCACTATAAGAGCTAAGGATTTGGAAGAGCGGATGATTTTCTTGGTTGCAAACTCGGTTTATCAATATATATATATATATATATATATATATATATATATAGTACTGGTCGGTTGTGATGCACTGAAATATTTTCTCTATGATCAAATAGAGTTACATTATATTTATTACTTGTTTTAATGCTTATGTGTGGACAATAATTTATATCTTGTCTACTGAGATCTAAGCAGTTTCTAGGCTGGATAATTGTCAATTAAACGTGGGTGACCTTGGTTGCTAAGATTAAATGATCTGAACATGAAGAACGCAAGCTTTATCAAACGCAATATATTCTAATAGGAATAAATGAAGAATTATCCCAAATGATTTCCATAAACCCTTGCCACCTCGGGTGTTTGCTATGAGGCATTTTTTTTATCCGACATATAATCCATCATAGCAAGTCTATTGAATAACCAAATGGAAATGTTTCACAACCCGGGGAAATTACAATAAATGAGGTTTCTTAATAATAATCTATGTTTGATATCTAACTCACTGAATTCGAGAAATACTATTTCAATCAAAGTCAACCTTGAAATCAAGGTCATTTTTGTGCACAGCTTTAAATGTTCGTATTGTTGTCGCCATAATGAACGAAGCAGCGCTCAAAACCAATAGTTCCCGTTATCTCAATGAAGATGACAGAGACTGAATTGCACGAGCACACAAACTGGGATTTCCGATATCAAATCTTGCCCAATGCTTTAACGTTAACAAAAGCACAATTTACAGGATAATCCATGGGAAAACCACAACCAGAACCGCTTGCGGAGGCCGTAAACCGAATACATCTAAACAGGAGGACGACCTGATTCGTATTACTTTGAAAAAAACATTGCCGAAAAACGTTGTCGTCTATTCAACGAGAAGATCTTCCCAGCCATTAATATTCCGTTTTGCAAAGAAGAATGAAAAAAATTTAAGATGCGCCAGGTTTCAGCTGACGTAAAGCCAGCATTGAACGCGCAGCAAAGGCAGGCGCGTATTGATTTTGCCCGAGAATTCAAATCTCTTCGTGCGTCATTTTGGCGATCGATTTATTTTGCCGACGAGTGTATGGTGTGCGACGTGCCTTGGAAGGCTCACAAAAAAGTCAGTTGTGTGAATTTCCCAAAAGAGAAAACACAGTACCGAACAAGCTCGTTTGCGGTGATTCTTCTACAGGCTAATACATCACAATTTATATCAAACTGTTTGGCAGGGGGGGGGAGAGATCAAGACAAGTTGGAAAAGATATAATGAATACTCCAGTTTCATGACCCGATGTCACTCANGGGGGGGGGGGTTGTGTAGGTGGATTCCGATCGCTTCCGTTATGGCCAAAATGAGACTCCTAATCGTCTTAGATCGACGGGTGCGAACCAAGTAGAGGGATCGAAACGCCTCGGCCACATCAATCACGTGGTTTTATTCCACTAGGTTTGAAACAATTGAGCTGTTAACGGTTTATATCTTAGTTTGTTTGACATGTAGTCTGCACCTAGAATAATTAAGAATACAACAAAATCCTGTAACGCTTTAATGGGCCGAAGAAGCTACCTTGAAATTCCTTAGTTTCAGTTTGAACAACCATTAACCACGCATATTCGAGCGCCGGTTTTGGTTGCTGTCTTTTGGCTACCCATTTGGATGAAGAATAGGAGAAAAAAGGAAAGTTGAAAGTGGAGTCGAA
Source organism: Echinostoma caproni (assembly GCA_900618425.1). Taxonomy (NCBI): domain Eukaryota; kingdom Metazoa; phylum Platyhelminthes; class Trematoda; order Plagiorchiida; family Echinostomatidae; genus Echinostoma; species Echinostoma caproni. Next base: position 64,563 of record UZAN01040191.1, read on the forward strand.
CAGAAAATAGAGAAGTTCAGTGGTCTAAGGTTGCAAAGAAATTGAGGAGATGCACGAACGCCACTTTTAACGACACCCAGCCATATCGCTCAGTGTCTCTAACCATCGGTTACGATCATCCCGAGGTCCCCAGCCAGGGAGCCTAACAGGACCTATGTGACCCAGTTTCCTGGTTAAGGTTTTCATACCCTCGTGCCAGGTCTTAACTTGACCACCCTTGGCTTTTTTCCACTCGGTATCTGCTTCCGCGAACATCCTCGCCGTGGTAACCTACCTGGTGACATGCGTAACATAAGTCCCAGCCAACGTAATCTATGGAGGTCGACCACTTGCTCCAGTGGGCGACCGCGGATACCCAAAACTGTGCCCCTAACCTCAGCATTGCTCATCCGGCTACCCCACCAGATTCGTGCAATGCTGCGTAGACAGCGGTGTTCAAACGCCGACAATTTGTCTTTATCTTGTTTTCTTAATGGCCAAGTTTCTGCACCGTATAGCAGGATTGGCCGAACTGTCGCGGCATACACTCGACCCTTCACAGACAGCCGGATGTCGTGACGGCGCCACAGATGTCTCAAGTTGGCAAATGCCAACCGAGCCCTCTGTATGCGAGCAGACACTTCATCCGCGATGCGTCCACCGGGTGAGATGTAGCTGCCCCGATAACAAAACTTATCCACCTGTTCTATTACTTCCCCAGTTCGAGTGAGGCTGGGTGCTGGACCAACCCAGTCTTGTAGCAACATTGTACACTTTGAAGGTGCAAAACGCATACCGAACATCGCTACACTAGCATTGAAACTATCCATAAAAGCTTGCAACTTACCTGGATCTTCACTTAAAAGCACAATGTCATCTGCTTACTCCAGATCAGACAGCCTGCCACTTGGAAATAAATCGATGCCACTATTCTCGCACGAGGATAGGGCTGTTTCCATAATCAGATCTATAACAAATTTAAGTAGAAAAGGAGATTCATGGTTTAGTCTGATGATATGTCATTCTCAATTTTGCTTATTGTAGCTCTGTTTGTCTACCATCTTTAATCGCTTGAATTCACAATTTACGCTTATTTTCTCATGTCATACAATTCCTCTGGTATTTATCCATATACAAGGATTATAGTGAGAAAATATTGATGATGATGTCTAATCCAAACGGTAATTTATTTAATGCAATAGAGCAACGAAATTTTAGGATGAACGTAGCTGCAGCCTATCAGCCCCCTATTTGGGGCTATGCATGAGGACTGAAGTCAGACAGCAGCTCTGGTGGGATGGTAGCCTGCGACTTAATACAATGATGAAATCAACTGTTATCAATTACCATTTGTCCAGCTGGTTTAAAATTCCTGCCGTCGTGGATTTCATGGTTATGCACGCTTTTGGTAACCCTAGTTTGAGAAGGTTAATCTTTCCCTGACGTCAGCATACTGCATATCAGTGTTCAACGTTCTCAATTTAGGGCCTTATTGTCTGAGTTTTCAAAACCCAATCCGAGTGTGAATCTGGATGTCACTCTTAAATGTATGTTCAGGAACTTTACCCTCTAACTCCAACTTCAATGTGGTTGCGTTCAAGACAATCCGGTTCAATGTGCATGCGAATTAAAACGCTTGGATAATGCTAGCAAACCAACGATAATGTTTTAATATATATATATATATATATATGTTTGAAATAGGCATTATATCACCGTGTGCAATTGATTTTGCTAATTGTGATGGTCAAAATAGCTGTTCCTCCGCTGTCATGCGCGCAGCAGTAATTTGTGTTATGTATTTGGGTGGGTTTTGCAACTATTACCTTATTATACCGACGGTAATCATGTCCACTGTTTCGTCCGTTTTTTGTTTGTTTCCCTGTTGATGTGATGATCTGATGTCAAGTTTTCTCTGCTATCTGCTCTACGTTCTGTCTATGGTGTATGGCTGAAAGGTTAGCCTGACGGAAATATAGAGTTATTTTTATTGTGGTTGTATGGTTACCGATTACTTTTCCAGAATAAGACATCGCTCGTAATCATATATTTTAAGGGAAGTTGCTTTTTATTTATGAGATGATTTGACTGACGCACTGCTTAATGAACATGTTTCTCGGGCGTTCGCTTTTTTATCTTGTACATTATTCTTCCCCGGGGTTGACAAAACTCCCGGATTGATGCGCGGAGGTAAACTGGAGTCTGGGAAGTAAGTAATCGTTGTGGGAAATGATGCCATTATCAAAACACGATGAGATAGCAACGGAAAAAACAATAGCAACAAGGATGGAAACGACGGAGGGCGGGCGGGAATTGGGTTGTGCTCTCTCTCTCTCTCTCTCTCTTTTGTGAACAGTTTTCCCGTCCACTCAGTTGCTATTCATTGCAACACACAATTGCATTGGGGAATCATGTGATCGTGCGCCCGATGGGCTAGTATATCTATCCGAAGAGCTTTTTGCTCTGCTTTCTTTTACTCAGACAATCTTTCGGCAATGAGCAGACCAAAGCCATCTATCGAAACGAGCTATTTTGGTTCTTACATACGTTCGTCATTTCTCACGAAACGGAATTCCCGACAGAACATTCACTCGTTCGCACAGCTGGAGACGACAAGTGCTCCTCGAATTGATGCTATACATTCACGTACCTGACTTGTTTGTCGATGAAATTGCTCAGGACCGACTAACCGTAGCGCAAGATACAAAACGGATATTATAGACAGGCTCTAGTCCTTGGAAATCACATTTTTTCCACATTCAGTAGGAATCTGAATGGGAATAAGTTGATGGGAACATTAGACTTTTTCTGTCGCACTCAACGCAATACGGTTGTTTTTTATTGTTTAAGCGAGTCCAAAGCACACAATTTCACATGACATGCATGTTTGCTACTCACGAAAGTTTGTAACTCGGGTGTTGGTGCTCGCGATCAGTAGTTCATTTGTGCTCTATAGGGAGGATTAGTGATGGGGGTAAACACTCATAGGACCCATCCACCTGATGCTAATCAGCAATATCTCTCTTACCATGCGCGGTATATTTAATTTAAGCTCTGTATTATCGGGGTTCCCCACTAATTAAATTCGACTTCCCATTCTGTTGACAACCTGTAGTTTTAGACTTCGAGGCAATCAGTGCGTCTGTTTTCGCAGTACGGGTGCTTCTATTTCTTATCCCGTGAATGTTGAAGTTGATCATTTCTCAATATTAGACTGTGTTTTGACTAAATTCATAGTACGCACAAAAGTTTTTCTCCGTTTGTGCAGGTGAATTTCTTCTAATCATCATAATTAAATTCCAACATCTCCATCAACACCTGTTACCTTAAGTTATGTATTATTTCAGATCCTTATAGTACTGCCGCACGTCTATTGCTTGTCTTAGTATATTGGTATCATTGAAATTTGCGAAAGCACAGATTCAAATAACAGGGCGTAGAATCGTGCAAATCGACCGTGATTGCTTCAGTTTCTTCACACTCTTAGTGGTCATGGATCATGGATATTGAAAACACTTTTTTAATAACTCAATATTTTCCTTCTGGTTACATGTCTGTGATGCCATGTTCCTTGATGAATCATTTTTTCTGTCTAATTTTCGATACCATCTAGGAGGAAATAATACCAACCGGCCAGTTTATCTTCAAGTGTTGAATTCGTACTTGGTAATGAACTGTAGTAGGCAGTTTTAGACGGTTTTGTTCTCAACGAGATATCCGTAATTTATTGTCCATTTTCATAGGTGCTTCTTCGCAGCATCCGAACGATATGGTCGTTCGTGAGGAACCGAATTGGGACGATGAAGAGCACTTGCTGACTGGTCTAACTGGTTTGGCAATTGTGGCTATTGAAGATCCCGTGCGACCTGAGGTCCCTGCCGCAATTCGTCAGTGCCAAAAGGCCGGAATCACAGTGCGCATGGTTACGGGTGACAACGTCAATACTGCTCGTTCAATTGCGGCTAAGTGTGGCATTCTGCATCCGGGTGAAAATTTCCTAGTGCTTGAAGGTCGAGAGTTCAACAAGCGTATTCGCGATAAAGTCACCGGTAAAGTGGTTCAAGCCTTATTCGATAAGGTGTGGATCAATCTACGCGTCCTGGCGCGGTCCTCTCCTCAGGTAAGCCGTCTCATTGATGCATGATGAATGTTCTCTATCTGATTATCCACTAGGTCCGTTTTCTTTCAAACTCTGGGTCAGAAAAATTAAAACCAATTAAGATAAACCAGATTATCACGTACCGGTGTCCATTCCTTGCATGCAAACGCCAGAAAAATCACGTGCACCGAGCGGCAGATACCGTGTAAGTTCTGCAGCAGATAAATAAACATGAATGAAAGCAGTTTCTTTTCACCAGGGTGCTCGCGTTTGTGCAGCTGTCTGTTGGTAACTGAAGTTCTTCTCTCATGTGAGACCTAAGGTCCCACTATTTGGACATACACAAGCAGAGAAACTTATTGGCAGTGTCTGAAGCACGGAGTCAACAATAAGACTGGCACAAATAGAGGTGCTGGACAGAATGGATTACTGCTCCGGTGTGTGTGTGTGTGTGTGTGTGTTACGAGTTGGTACCCTTCTCAGGTTTTTCAGGGTCACGTTTGATAACTAGATCTGAGGAATTCCAGGGGAGCCACTAGGCCGATGCGTGACTTGTTTCGACAGGCACGACAAGGCCAAGCAACACCAAATCACAGTATTTCGTATTCAGTTCCTTCAGTGGCCTGTAGACTTCTGTTGTGCCTCAATTTGGTCTGATACGAAGAGCCCTGTTTTTAGTTACATATAGTGTTCCTATTTGGCACACTGAACAATGATTGAGCTGGTGTTTAGTAATGCTGATATTTACTTAACTACGCGATAGCACGCATTTCACGTTTTTGTTAGAAGTGGCGCAGAGCAAGTGTTTGTGTAAAGTAGTTAGTACTCCCGAAACATTTTTTATGCTTGAGGCCTCACTTGCTCAGCTCAAAGTAATCTGATAGCCCAAATTATGAACTGTGCGATTTTGACTGACTATTCCGGAACCCATCCATTAGCGGCTATTCGAACAAGACTGACAGCTAGTTTCAAGCTCGATCGTTTTATATATCACTTCCGGACCCATCGATTAATGCCCCAAACCGTGAAGTTGATACACCTAAGACAATTGAATATATACTACGCACATCGTTGTCAATGGCCTAAGGTTTCGTAGCTTCCTGCTACCCCTTCGACTGGTTGTCGCTAACCATGTTCATTCAACATGAGTGCCATCAGCTGCATTTCACAAGAAAACATCTAGCTACTGGAATACTGCAGATACATTTCAATTTTAATGATGCGTTTCAGCAGCCGAGTGTTTAAGATTAATGATCTGTTTCGTATAAATGTTTCTCTCTCCCGAAATCATGTGGAAATATTTGGCAAAATTATCCTCCAGGGACCGGTAAATGAACGCAGAAATAAAACGAAATCATACCGTGGCATTTGGATGGGAGTGAGCAATACGTGGGTTCGGAATCGCCATCCGCTCTTTGTTATCACATAGATGTGAGCCATAGTTGAAGTATTCCACCAACAGTCTACAAATAGACTCCTTTCTTTTTGATAGTGTTACTCCCTTCAATGCCATTTCGAAATGTGCGATTTGCGGTAGTCGTACTGTGTATTGTCTTATGTTTGATGCCGGAAAATCAATTATATCTCTATGGTTCATCGGTTGCTGTAATAATGAAGTGATTTAAAGCGCCATTTCAAATGGAATTTATTGTACTTATGGTACGCTAGGTTATTGAGACAGGATTGCACATCTCCAGAGTGGTATTTCCTCTTATATCCGAGTGGTAAATAGATGCTTGACTGCTGGATGGGCTTTTAGAGATGACTTCAGCCCTTGAGTTTTTAATTTTTTTCCTTGGGGAAATAATGTTTAGCCTGTGCACTGATTTTTTTATCTAGCCCAGATCCATTTTGGTCTTTAATGATTCACGAGGTATTATCAGAATTCTTCTCTAAAATTTGATGCATGTAAGTACGACCCTTCAGCGAATTTTTCTAAAGGAACACAATTGAAGAATGTAGGAATGACGTTCTCCTTCACATTCGAATGTATTCAGATTGGCTGACAGTTATTCTTTTTGAATCGCTGTGTCTACTAGACTGCGTTTTAGCATTTATTTTCTGAGTAGTGTCCATAAATCCACTTCGTTATGATGAATTTTTAACGGCTTATTAGAACTGGTTGTGCACTAATAACAATCCGTTTCTCACAGATCATACGTCGCAGCACAACTAACAAAAACAGGTGTTCATAAAATGAGCTTTTGTTGTGAGCATTTCGCGAGTAAATGCTCGAAATATCTTTCCCAACTTGTGGTGCAACGTGTGCAATATACTTTCGACTTAAGAATACAGGCAAAAACGATCATGTTTAGCTTTCGGAAACAACCAATTCTCTTCCAGTATATTCCTTTGAATAAAACTGCATCAAATGTAGAGAACCGACTTTTCTCATACGTCAGCAAGAATAATATGCAGAGTTCACTTGAAATCCCTTTCTGTGTGATACATGGTTTCGTTCATCTATGTGACTTTTCAATGTAGAAGGTGAAAAAGACGTTTAGGGTTTGAATACGGGTGTCCGCTGTTCGTTTTCAGGGTTCGGTGGGTTCGCCAAATCAGCCTTGCTCCAGTTCAGTTTTAACATATCTGGAAGGAGAGGTCAAATAGTGCAGCGTTTGATTAATTATCATCAGGTACTCCTTTCAAACTCAGTCACGTCTACATCCACTCATCTTCAACTCTAAAGCACTAAACTAGTGCGTTAGAGTTCAGGATGACATCTGCAAGACGAGAGGAAATCATCCAACATAATAATAATAATCATATATAATAATTTGATCCAGGCTGCATGATATGTTGATGATTTGTTGGTCGTCACTACGTTCAGGTCCAGTGGTGGCCGTTCAACCAGTATGCGTTTTTCGGATCAGAATCGCACTCCTATGTAAAACGTATTTGAATTTACTCATTCGTTATGTGAATGCATCTATGATGCATCGGATTGTGATTCCTAGGTGATTCTTATAGTTTTCAGTTCAGTTTATACAACCGTTAACTATGCACTTTCGCGCGCCAGTTTTGGTTGCTGTCTTCTGCTTAACCATTTGGATGAAGCAGTAGATGAAAGACAGGAAAGTTGAAAGTGGAATCGGAGAAATTTTTTCCAGCTGCTTTCATCATTTGTATAGATTTTTTGCGGTGGTCATTTGTAATCCCGATGTTCGCACATTCAATCATTTTATGCGTTGCGTCGACCATCATGTTGCGAGTTGATATTATCGAGCTGTCTCTAGTCTTGTTTGATAGTCGCTTATTGGTTCGTAATTTGTGTTCGCGCGCACCCCCGACAGTTTATGTTTATCGCTAGACGCACTCGATAAACTACAGTACAGAGGCTGTGGCACTTAGGTTGCGCAAATCTCTACATTGATGAATTCGCGTACCTAGATTGTAATACTTATCTATGTTTACGCGTATTCCGTGGGGGGTGGGTACAAAACGAATCTTCAGTAGCATAGTATTCCAAATGGATACAGGTTCACGCTTCTGCGGTTTGCTCGATCCACTCCCGGGCTACATTTAGCCCTGTTCCAAATGTTTTCTTCTCTGCCTGTCTATATAAGCGTACCTAATTGCACTTCTTTGTATCCGTTTATTTATTCAATTGAATTCCACATTTGGTCGTTCGGTTACCCTGATTATAAACGATCGTTTTATCGTTGTGCCAACAACCGTTGATTTGCGCGATTGAGTCAACACATTCCGTTTGTGAATAATTCAGTCTGTTAGGGGTAGATAGATTTGGTTAGTGCCGCCCTGATAATGACGAACAGATCACACCATCCATCTTATCTGCATACTTAAATCAATAGTATGATAACTACGTAATCATTATTCGTCGTTTAATTTGTAATGAAAAGTCAGCTTCACACTGGAAGCATGGATGTGCTTATTCCTTCGGTAAAGTCATTTATTTAAATGATTTGTCGCCGTTCAGCTGAGCATTATAAACCCGCTACTGTTGTCTATGATTTACTTGTTGATTCGCATTATTGACTGTTGGTCAGTTTATCTAAAGTGTCATCACCATGATTATATATCGAGAATTAAAATCTATAGGTATTCGATCTTCCGTCATTGGGGTTGCCTACCCTCAACAGATTTAGTTGTTTCTGGTAGTCCAAGTGAATTTACACTGCAATCGAACTCTGGTGGTAATTATTCATTCTGTTCAACCTATCCACCAACACCATTGGGTAGCTGATGAAGTCCATTGCGGTTTTCCTAAATTATGGTATAGTTGATCGATTGCTTTCGTTCGGTACCTTGAGTGTTGGCCGTCTTCGTGCAGTCGTTGTTTCAAACCCATTCTACCTAAAAGATAGGCGTTTTTGCATTCGGATTTATCCCTGGCATCATCGTTAGCGACCTCAACTGACCTACTTTTTCATCCATTTTTCATGATTCACTGTCATGGTTCGCGTGTAGTTCGCCCTGTTTCACCATATACCGATCACCGGTACCGGACGGTTCCCGAACTAAAATTTGTCTTCAAATCCATTTTTTTATGTGTGCAATTTTGGACGCAAGCGATCGATATTTTTTACTCTTACTGAATAACCGCTCTTTGGTTGTCCTATTGCTTTGTGGAGTGATGACAGTCAAGTGGAAGTTTTGTACCTTTTTCATGAATGTTTCTGCAGAGCGATGAGAAGACCCATCTGATGAAATATTTGCAACAAACCATGTGGGCTAATTTTATGAAACGTTACTACCAGTTCACGCAATAAAAAGCATTTCGGGGACGTATTTCAAGTGAATTTCTATCGCATTATTGTGATATTATTTATCTTCGTTTATCAACTTCACGTATCATTGTTTAAAATTCGTTTATTCCATAACGTGCATAGATAAAGTGAAAAAAGTGGTGCCCGTTATGTGAAAAAGCTACTTTTTAACTCATCTCTTACGAGCATTCGGGCACTGATAAATAAATCAAACATTCAAAGGGGTGTGCCAATTAACTGTATCCATTGTCTCATAAAAAAATGCGTATCGTGTACCATCTAATTCACGAGCATCTCTCGGAAAAATTCATGCTGCAACGTTATATTTTGGTGCTTGTGGTTAAAGAACGTCGTTCGCATCGGACACTATGACTATCCTGTTTCGTTTGAACGCAAGGAGGTTACGTTTCCTAAGCTAAATTTATATCTGCCGGCGAGACTGTGACTACTAGGCGAGGATTTTATTATTGTTGTTGTTGTTGTATTCTACTGTTCAACACCACTTGCTGCTCACAGTTCACACGTTCGGAATACCAAATGCGCGATCGAATGAATGAAATCTCAAGTGGGAAAATATTCCCCTTTTCCGAGGTCAATAATGTCGTTTGAAGTTGTTGAAATTTCTTATACTATATTTGAAATGGTTGAATGCTCGAATGTCGTGAATTTCCTCATAGTAATCACCTTCTGGGGCGGTTTTTTGTTTTTCCGGGACATTAGGTACGGGATAAATAAAAAGACGCAAGTACGTGCACGATATGAGCTTAAAGTGTTGGCAGAAGTTTTCCCAAGGTATAAAGCTATGTGTAATGTTCTGAACCTCTCAATGTTCCATTCATTTGGCGTTACTGTGGACCCATTCGAAGCTAGCGGTCTGTATGATCAATTGAAGTTAGTTTTCTGCTCTTTTCGACAATCTTCGTAAACTTTAATGGATTTTCGCTTCTTTCGATTTTCCAAAACTTTTAAATACCCTATATTCAACTCATTGCTTTTGAAGTCTTCGATGAATTGGTTTTAACATTGCATTTTATTTTTTCTAAACACCTTTGTTTTCATTCCGTTTTACTCAGTACTCTTTCGTTTCATTTTGTTACGATGTTTCTGGTTTATTTTTCCAGGATAAATACACGTTGGTCAGTCACATCATTCGCTCCCGTGCAGGCGATTCACGTCAAGTGGTCGCCGTCACTGGGGATGGAACCAATGATGGGCCGGCACTGAAACGCGCTGATGTCGGATTTGCCATGGGTATCGCAGGCACGGATGTAGCGAAAGAAGCGTCGGACATTATTCTGACAGATGACAATTTCTCCAGTATTGTGAAGGCTGTAATGTGGGGCAGAAACGTGTACGACTCTATCACCAAATTCCTACAGTTCCAACTGACGGTGAACGTGGTCGCCATTATCGTCGCATTCGCTGGCGCCTGCTTCCTTGATGTGAGCCATTTGCACTTGTTTCAAATCCCTCACTGAGGTTTCATTTGGTGGGAACCCTATTGCGCGATACGATACGCCTGAATCGTTTTCACGCCTAACAGTGTATTTGCAAGTCCGATATCGAATTAAAAGTGAAATGTTTATTACCGACTCAAAAACTTAGCACAATAATGGGCGCCGTACAATCACTCCACTTAACGGGATTCCGCTTCGGTTGTTACGTGCTCATGCGTGGAGACCGTCAGACCTCGTTTCTTTGCTTCATATTGTCATGATATATGCAAGTATCTGTGCATAGTGCATTAACAAAAGAATCTGCATATAAACAGACTGAGAAGCAAAGCAGCAGCAATAAGAGCATTTAAAACACCGTATCGGTCACCACCCATGCGGAATAAAAAGCTGCTTTTACGACAGCCTCTCTCTCTAGGATTCATTTCCCATAAATCACTGGTAAACTACAATAGAAATGTTTAGCTAAAGTCACTATCCGCGCAATGCTTTTTAGCCTGTTCTGTGTTCGCAACGTTGTTTGGCTCATGTTGAATGACCTGATGCCTCNTTTTTACGCATGTTTATTTCATTCATTATTGAGTTATGCATCTCCGTCAAATGCTATGTGTTCTGAACCACTCCGGTACATTCACAAGGTGGTAACTCAGTATGAGAGTGATGTTACTCGATAGTTTGTGGTAGGTATTTCTTTTTTATTGTTTCAAGTGTTTAGCACGAGAGAACCTCTCGTTTCTTTTTTTATGGACTACAATTCCCGTTCACCAGTAGTCGTAGGGCTCTCCTCTGGCGGTGGCCTCTGTGGAAAAATAAATCACCTTGACAGTGTTAGAACGGAACTTTTAAGATTTGTCGTGTGATGCGGTACAGTGAAATAGTGGCTGATCAATATATTTTCTTTCCTCTTACATATTATTATTCTGGTATTTCGGATTTAAGGTTATTTTGCACATGCCAGTCTTTCTTATTAAGAACGACACAAAATGAAATTTTCGCAAGCATATCCTTCCCAATTTTCTCATTTTTTTGTTCTGTCGATCTGCTAATCCATAAATCAATCTTGGTGTGCATGGAGTATTTTTGGATGGTATCAATAATATTTTTGAATTCATTAAGTTGTTACATCTTTTCCCTGAGCTATCTTCCATTTGGATGAAGTACTATATAATAAGATTTTCTCATTGGGTTGTAGGACATATGCGGATGAGCTTTGTCAAATATCTGGGTATAAAGAGTGTGTGCCTGCCTATCAGCGTGATATTTGCCCAATGTGTTTGTGATAATTGCTCTCCGTCTTGGTCTAACAGGACAGTCCACTGAAAGCCATTCAAATGTTGTGGGTCAATTTGATTATGGACACTCTGGCCAGCTTGGCTCTTGCTACTGAGCAGCCTTCACCGGAACTGCTCGAGCGGGCTCCATACGGTCGAACACAGCCACTGATCAGTCAACAGATGGCGAAAAACATCCTCGGTCATTCGTTTTATCAGCTGAGTGTGATCTTTTTCCTGCTTACCGGAGGTATGTCTATTCCTTTGTATGTGAGTATGATTTGTTTCACGTTTTGTGTTTTTAGCGTTTGTTTGTACGGATGTGATGCTTTTGCTTTCCTTCCCGCTCTGTCTCTCTCTGCAAATTCTTCAGACGTTCATCTTCTTTTTTTCGATTGATTTTATGTCAGTCTCATACGACAGATTTGTCCGAAATGTTTGTCTCTACAGCTCTCTATGGACGAGAGGAGATGGATGTTTTCTGTTTGCTTCTTCGTTTTATCTTCGGAACTAATTTGACCAAAAATTGTCCCTAAGGTATGCTAGCTTACTTACAGAATTTTTCTGTCGCGATTCTCATGTTATCCGTAGTAACTTTGCCAAGACAATAATTATTTTATACCTTGGGTGACTCATTAGGTTGTTAGTAGTCTTATCAGGACATCAAAATTTCACCGCTTTGAGCGAACAATGATTGAATACGGACACGCTCCCTTGACGCATAAATTTTGTTCGATCATTCACCCCTCTCCGTCGAACTCTCCTTTTAAACAGTATACAGTTCAAAACTGTGTGAGTGCAACGGTTCGCGGCAACACTCTTTTCACTGCTTTTCGCTTTGAGGTCCTCATCTGGAACCACGGTCGCCATTCGACGTACGATTCTAATGTTGCGCCATAGAAATGAATGTACGTGGCGGCTTGTTCGTGTTTTTTTTTCTTTCACTCCAGCACTCCCTCCCCTGGGTCTTTGTTGTTTCACTTACTCATCGGGTGGCTGCGACTTAAAGCTGAACTACAACTTTCGAATTAATGGAGCACAAAAAATGTATTCTAAACGTGGATTAGAATACCACTTCTCTTTTCAGAACAGCCTGACCGACAATGGCCCACTTAACTATCTAAATTTTGGGTGAACTCTTAATCCAGATTGAAAACTTGTTCGCTTTCCTTTAACCAGGGTGGTGAACGGAGGTGGGAAATTGACTTAGTTACAACACACCACACTGAATTATATGGAAGTGATGGGCTTGATTTCCATATAGGAGACCACATGGTCCATTGATCATTTGTTCCGCTTCACTGTTACTTTGACTGCCTGTGTTTCTCGGTTCCACTTAGGTTCGCGCTTCCAATACTCCATTCTGTACATACATACATCCAGCTCGGTTGAATCAGTCTTTTTTCTAAGCCTTCTGGCTAACCGGCGGACCCATTTCACTGGGTCGGCAAAGTTGCTGACGCAATAGCTCGTGTCTCGCTTAAACTGAACTGTTTTGGGCCAGAAGGGAAATCCTCGTTTTTCTTCTATTCAACGATCTAATCTTCGTAACAATCATGAATCTGCATTGAACTTTAACAAACGGTTCCATTGGTGATCCCTTTCACAGTGTTTGTCTATTTTGTTTTAAATTCTACATTGTGCATGTCTCGTGCACTTGTCATCCACCCCGTTTCGAGCCGTAGTCTTTTGATAACCTCGCCAATTGCGTGGTGTGGGATAAAAGCAAGTGAACAAAGTTAAATCAGTCTTATAGTGGTTAAAGTGGGCATTTTCTTGGCGTATAGTTTTGGAGTTTCTCTGTTCGATACCCGACTAGGTTGGAAAAGCTTTTCCGCTTCCTTTGTTTTTGCATATGAATATGTTCGTATACAAAATGTGTTTACCGACTGACTCTTCCTCAAGGTGTAAATTGCTCTGGGAGGCACTTCGAAAAACTACTTGTGCTTTTAAGTTGTTAAATAGAAATGAATCATCATGCGCTGTCCGGGCAATTTGATGATAACATATGAGACTTGGAGTCCTTCATACTGGATTCTTCTTCTTTCAGTGAATGAGTCTGGATGGCATGGCATCAGCAGTAAGGCGTCACTTTGATCATGTGTTTCGCATGATGTCAAACATTTATTTATCATTCGTCATGAAAAACTAAATGGACTGGAATTTTTAAACTGAAAATGTGCATCCCACTTATCTAGTAACTTCACCTGCTTTCAACCTTCACTCTGTTTGAGTGGACGTTAGAACCTTTTTCTAAGGCTATCCTCACGGGCTTTGAAGGTGGCAAGACTATAAAGTGAGATGATGTGAAAGGTGGACAATACGCTGGTCCGGTTTCATTTGCAGCCTTTTTCTGAACGATGCATCCATTGCTGTTTTGTCTAACACAGACACCTTATCAGTGTGTCATGTTCTCTCTTGATGAATATTATTCCTTATCTAAATCTCTTGATTTCGGTCCATCATCAACCTGGCAACTATCTGAAAGTCGTCGCCGGGTTTGGTTCCAAACACAAAAGATAATAGCTTTAGATATGATCAGATTGGTGGACTATAGTTACCACGTTCTGCGCCGGAATCTCACATGAGACGTGTATATCATCTAATTATTTTCTGTTTTTTCCATTCGATTTCTTCGTCTGCGAAACACTGTAACATTCTCACTTTTGGAACCATAAAAGTCACTAAGAAATGGCACAGTCGAAACGTGAAGAAATGGATGTTTAATTTAGTTTTGTAGCGCACGCTGCTTGGTTACTACTCCAATAGTTGGTATATATGCATCTCGAAAGTGGTTGAGAAAAATGAGTCCAAAAAGCAGGTGTGACATAAAACGCACCTTCCAAGCTCTGTGATCTTTCACATCGCGATCCGAATTGGCGGGGCTGTTTCAGGAATTCGCCATGTCTGCTGTCCTTCCGCAAGATTCTGTGCTATCCCCTTTTGTATTCTTATTGTTTATTATTGGCGTTCTCTACTTCCAACCTAGTCTGTGCTGCTGTTCTCTATCCTATTCACTTTGGACTTCATCAAACATCACACACGATCGATCGGACGTAAGTAAACTCCGATTTCGATCGAATAACAGCCTTGGATTTATTGAACTGCGTGTCATGCAATTCCTCCAAAACTGCTGGTTTGCACATTTCTTTGAAAAATAATACGTACTGCTCTTTCTTTACTTCCAGAAGCTCCTCTTCCACCTGCACGTTCTTCTGTGTTCTCGGTACTTTTTGGTCTCTGCAAACAACCACTCTGTCCCCGCGTGGGACCATAAAGATTGGTTTTCTTTTAGTACTAGAAGTTTTGCATACCTTTCAAACTTCCACTATAATGCATGAATCAAATGCACTTGAATCTGGAGTACTGCAATCACGTTTGGGGTGTGAGTTGGGTTCACTTCCTCTACCTCTTTTTAATCGTGTTCTGTGTAGGGCGATTCAACACTGGCTTCGTCTGTGCAGTCGCTAGCCCACCATCGGTCTGTTGGTTCCCTATCCATTTTTCTGGCTTCTGATCCCAGCACCCTGCAACTGTAGTTTCAGATATCTCTGTTCTCCTGTCCATCTCACACTCAGGCAGCAATCTAACCTCATCAAGTGTTTGTCCCCACTTTTTCTGTTCATCTTGTTGTTCATCCTATTTCCCGTGAACCACTAAGCTGATTTTGACATGATTGTGTCGCATCACTCTTCCCCTTTAGATTACAGGATCTATCCTTTCTACTTTAATTCATGTTTATCATTAAATGAAAAAACAATAAGAATGAGAGATTACCACAAGTTCTCTTATATCTGCAAACCAACATGAGCGCTCACTTAAGTAAAAATGGGCTGGGGGAATACTACGGTAAGTGTCGAACAGATTTCTTGCGTAGTTTTATTATTGAATGACTGACAGCTGTTTAGGTGTTGTTTGCTCGCCCCATGAAGAAATAAAAAGTAGGTAAAGGCCCATTTACTGAACGTGAAAACATGTTCTGAGAAGCATTTGTATTCGGATTTCAGATCTGATCTGGCTTGTTACTTCTAGAAAAATCTTTTCGTTGTTATTCTCTCTCCCTGTCTATTTTTGGTGAAGTATTCAAATAGTATGATGACAGGCTGTTTTGACTCTGAGTAAAGGGTAGTCGAACGGTCACAAAATGCGATACGTGTAAGGTGCAGCTTGATTCCGTTTGGGATCCACAAATGCGCATACACTGTTCAGATTATAGACCGGATGTGACGGAACACGTAATCAAATCCCTAATTTTTTCCGAGTCTTCTATCTTTCGTTCAACTGCACAAACAATCCATATTTCCGGTTTGATGATAACTTCTTTTTGAATACTGAGAAATCGTGAGATGTCGCTATGTGAAAGAGGATGATGGTTAGAAAATTGCTATACCTTAGCTAATCACGGTTTCCGTATTCTCTGTGCAGCTGCTTGTCGTGTCATATGCTTTACCGATCACAACAGACACCCCGAACAGTTTTCAGACATCTCTCTTAGATCTGACATGACATTGACAAACCCCCTAGTTTATTGCGTTCCACACGTCCTCAGGCGGTTTTCGTTTCGTTATTAGACAGTTGTGCATTCTTTCGTGTTTAACACAATCACAAGTCACATACGAGCTTTTCTCATATCATTTCTGACACCTCATTCTCATCTCTTTTTTCTACACTTTCTTTCGGTCTCTTTCGGTCCTTCTCATTTTCCACTAAACTGGAGCTATCGACTAATGCTTCTGTTACCACCACACGAAACAAAGTGCTTATTAAAAAGTTGCATTCTTCCCAGACTGTTTGCTCATTGCTTGCACATGTGAAACTTCATTTTTGGCACTATTCCTCAAACAACTACCGCAATTTCTCAATACACTGAAGTATAATCTGGTGTATGGGGCTAAGACTCGGTAACTTTAATTTGTTCATTTGAACTTATATCTGGCCTACTATCTCGAAAATGTGTGACTTGCATCAGGTGGCCACAACAGGTCTGTGTGCCAGTGATGGAAATCCAGACCACATGATCGATTGCATTCGAAGTATAACGACAAAGATTCTCATTCGCCGCTGATTTGTAATAATCCTGGAGAAATTCTCTAGCTTCCCTACAAATCAATGGATCTAACATTATCTACTGACTGATGTTTGATCAGTTATCGTCCTTTTTCCTCATTTGAACGTTGAGACTAAACGCGTTGGATACTTTCATCCAGATTAACTGACTGTTGTCTTCCCTGTTTTTCATCATTTAAAATATGTAGTATTCTACTTGATTCGTTCATTCACTCTCTTGTTTCCTGTCTGGTCTCTGGTAACTGTCATTTTTCTCTCACCAACTACCTTTGGTGATTATGAAATATGTTTCGTTTTGTGACCGTCCGTTCTATTTACGTCTTTCCTTATTATCCTGTCGATAAGACAAGCACATTTTGAGTTCGTTTCACCGTAATAATAATGATCATAATGCCTATAAGAATATATCAGCTTACTTCACTTCTTTTTATTCTCCACAAGCTCCGCTCCTTGAACACCAACACTGAAACGGTTGTACACACGTACGCATAAATATACCCATATATATCCTTTAAAATATATCAGTCAACCTTTCGAACAGCACGTTTAAAGTTTCGTCTTTATCCGGAGTGGTAGGGATATTGCATATTGATGCTTCTACTTAATACTTCTGATCACCACAAAACGATGCAGCCACTGTCCCTCTCTCTCATCGTCGGCTAAATTGAATCTAGAATCCGACTTTGTCGGTGCTGTGAGTGCTGTTGTAGTACGAAGCTGACTGCCGTTTTGGTCATATGTAATAGTAAAAACGGCCGCTCACGCCACGTTAAATGTCGGGAAAACTTGCCGGATTTGAGTAGTCTAATGCCAAATTTTCTTTTAATGCTGCTTGACAACACTTTCTGTATGAACTTTGTCTTTAAAATTTGATTTATAAAAGTAAAACGATGATTTCTTTTTTAAATACCCTTTTTACTATATTATGCCTTCATAAGTGCATGGACGTAGGAAGTATTTGCTTTTTCATAACAACCGTTTTTCAGTGAATGATATACTGTTTTCTCTCTTCCTTTTATTCTTTTGATTTTCTTTATTGATTACATGATATTACAAAACATTTTCAAGGAGAAAGTGGACAATTTAAAGGGGTACTTCGTGAAATGAAGCGGTGGGGTTCGGACACATGATCTACGGGCAAGTTGATTGCCTTTACCGCTTAACTACCATCTTCAGTTAGAGAGTAAATCTGCGTTTGTCCATCGGTTTGTACTCTGCACTTTTGTTAATCGATAATTCGCGTTCTTGTTCACTTCATCTGTTTCTGTTACTGTCGTGTCCGCACCGTTTGGGTTTTTGTCTAGCTCACTTGTTCATCGAGGTGGACAATATGACTGGTGTGAAAATTCACGAACCAACCCAGCACTATACGTTGATTTTCAACACTCTGGTCTTGATGACCCTATTCAATGAGTTCAATGCACGAAAAATCCACGGACAGCGAAACGTGTTCAGTGGCTTGCAACGAAACTGGCTGTTTGTGGTTATCTGGTTTGTCACTTTCATCCTTCAAGTGCTCCTCATTCAATTTGGATCGTACGCGTTTAGTACCGCTCCTTTGACTGCAGACCAATGGATGTGGTGTTTGTTCTTTGGTGTGGGTGAGCTGATCTGGGGTCAGGTAATTATTGCCGCAACCATTGTCATTTTTTTCTGCTTATCCCCATGTCTTTAGGAGGTGGTCTCGAATTTCGTCAGTCTAACATTGAAATACAGCTTGATGGTCAATGTATGGATAAATAAAGGAGATCTTTTTCTTGTGTGATAACTTTAGACGTTGTGAATCCTTCAGTCGCCGGAATCTAGTACTTTGTTATCGGAAATAACAAACTCTGTCTAACCGTACTAGCATAAATGTTATATCGAGCCTAATGTCGACGAAGCTGTTAATCACCCTGCGAATTTAAATCGCAGTTAACAAATCTCATTAGCATTCAGTAGAACACGAATTCTTGAATATTTATAAGCATAAATGATCAAAATCAAATCTTTTGATCTTTTCTCAGTTCAGTTACATGAAAACAAATGGGTAACCGATCCAATTCTCCATTGAATCAATTATTGCCTTATATTCTTTAACATTAATATCTCTTTGATCTATTCTCATTGCATTGTGTCCGCAAAACCTTGGTTCTCCCCTTTCCAAATTGCAATACTTCCAAGTGGTTGAAGATTTTTCATCTATACAAATTATGCCGTTTGACACAATGAATGGAAATGGTTTTATTTTGAATTATGAAAAGACTGACAGTAGCAGTGGGGCTCAAACACACACACACTCACACTGTACACACGTCCTACTAGCTGAGCTACAAGGAGGCATCACCAAATAGAAAACCTGCCATGGTAGTCAGCGTACGTTCTAATTGTTGGATCATATATGCTTCCTTTAGTTGACTGGATGATTCATTTGCGAATCGATGAATGTAGCCTCCGATTCGGCGATAGAGTGTGCACGGTACAAACGTGCAGATTTATGTTTAAATCCCATATAAGATACCAATCTAAACAAGAGAGTGTTGTCTTTCTGACTATCATAATCTGAACAGGATAGAAGTAAACAAATCTATACAATCTTTGCTTACAGTCCCACTGGTGGTGTTACCTAAGGGTGTGATAAAACCTCCCATAACTGAGCAGAAAGTACGGAACTCAGCCTCGGGTCACCGATAACTGTCATAACTCAAGCCCTCATGGCTCAGTTTCAGGGCAAATGGATTTTCAGTTCTTTTACAGATTTGCAGCTCGTTGATCAGAATAACAGCGTGATTTATGACAACTGTCACATTTTCCGTTAGGTCTGTGGAAAGTCTCTACGTTGTAAGCGAAAAAATGAATGTAGATAAGACAGATGGAAGATACCAAGCATCGTGATCATATCCTTCTCATACATTAGTGTGGACAGAAACGTGACTAATGTCCGTTCGCAAGATTGCAGTAATCTCATGGGTATACGAGTGTATGATTCAGTTTTGACAAGCTTGTGGTTAACGTGTAATACATATATTTGATTTCAGATTCGTGGTGAATTGGCATCGGATTGTATCCTGAAGTTTTTTCTTACTGCAGTCTCATACAAACAAATCCCAATGTGCTCCTGTTCTGTATTTTGCTTTATCCGTACGTAGGTCATCAATACCATACCGAATGCAATTATTCCTACGTGCAAGTGTAGGAAACGCAAATCGGCGGAGGCAGCCGCACCAGATGAGGAAGCGGAGGACGACGAGGAAGATGAAGAAGAGGAACACGAAGTCGATCAAGTTGGGCGCCTGCCTGCGCCCGCTGATTTAGGCGGCAAAATCTTATGGGTGAGAGGTGTGAACCGGATCCAGACTCAGGTGCGTCAATTGTCTAATCTTTTCACGGTTACTTCGTCTGCTTTTTCCCCACTCATGTTTGTCCATTTTCGAACCCTTGATTGTGTGCCAGCTGGGGAGAATGTACTTTCTTTAAATTGAAACTTCTTGTGAAGATGATGTGTTTTCTGACTACTTGCCTGTTTCGCACGCAACTAACATCTTGTGAGAAATGAAGATGCGGCCGCTCAGAGTGATTTGAGCTGACCATTATGCAGCCCACAATTTTCTATCATTTTTCTTCTCTATGCACAACACCGGCTGTTTGGATTCCTGTGAAATTTCTCAGCACCAGTCCATTTCGCACCTTGAGGACACTCTTTTGGATCATCTATCCCGTTTCCTCTTCGGTTTGAATTTATGTGCCGATGTCTAGGTTTTGTCTTCTGTCATTTTCACTCAGATGATCATTCAGTTGTAGAAGTACTCGCAGTCTGAGTTGTCTAATGTTATGTCTCTTCTTCTGCCGCTTTGGATCTCATTCTCGTTTTTTTCTAGATGCAAGCTGTAAGTAACAATTGCACGCATTCTTCCGTCAGTCAGCTATTCCCGACCCCCGTGTCTACATTTATCATGTACACGTGCTCCTCACCGTCTGAGGTTTGCATGTGCGTGAATTCATGCGCCGTCGTGTATTTGTTGTCCTTTTGGGTCGTCTATCATGTGAACTACCCTCCCCGTGATCTGGAATGTTTTAGTTGGCGGTGGTCCCACCAATAACTGTACGGCTTTTCTTTATTACTTTTTAACTCTTCATCGTACTTTTTTATCTGTCCCTTTGTTTGCTTGACCTTGGATTTGTCGCTCTGACCTTATCAGTTAGCATGACCATCTGTCCTCGGATATGTCCGTATTGCCCATTCACATTTATCGATAACCTCTCTTCCAGACTCTTTCTAAGTTCGTATTGTCGTAGACCTTACAGCTGCCTTCGATTTCTATCTTCATTTTTTTGTCTTCAGTTCTTCTTGTTGCGCACCTCGACGTTTAGGGGCTTTCTGTTTTCGTGCATCGCGGTATCACTTTTCGCGTAATTGCACTTGACTAGTTGTGCACCGCCACATCTGGATATCGTGGTCACTTTTCTGTTTACACTGGTCGCGCTCGGGTAGTTCCCGGAACACGTACACGTACACGCGCTCACACAAACCTGTTCATGTTTGCATGTTTGTTTTTGGTTGTTTGTGGTGCACGGGTGATTCAGGCCTATCCTGCTTGACAACTGTTTGTGTTTGTCCTTTAGGTTATCTTCATGTTGTGACCCTTCACTCGATCATTGTCGATAAACTGTTTTCCTCCTGTCCGTGAGGTTTCTCTTCAGAATCCTTCTGTATACTTCTCCGGACGGTCTGAACATGAATAGCCAATGCAGTCGTTTTCCTTCGATCACATTAATCCGTTTTTGTTGATGCGTGCTGGACCTGGACTACCGAGCTCGTTGCTTGATGTCACCCATAAATGTGTCACTGTTTTACGGGAAATTCAACCTAGTCTCCATGCTTAAAGTCAACGTTTCAACTTAGGCGAACTAGTTGGCCAGTTTCCACTTATAGATATTTAGATCCATATGAATTAAGTAGAATCCGAATGAATAAACAATATTTGTTTGGAAAAAGGTGATCCACCTGACAGTCCTTTTTCGCTTAGCTCCTAGGTTTTCCTGCTCTCTTCTCAACAATTTTTATTCCGTGCATTCTCTTGATGCACAAGCTATCATCATTTTCTCAGTTGCCTATTTTTAAGTTAATTTTGAATGGGTACGTATGTAAATCTGTGGACTGGGCGATGCTTAGAGAAATGAAATGATGTATGGTTGATCTTTCGAGTTACTGTCCGTTTATTACAGTTCGTCGGAGTCTGGTGTATACGATTACAATTCGGCCAGACAGATGCATGTCACACTGGTTTGATGCCCTCAACATTGATAGTTTTTTTGGCTTTCTCCTTCCCCACAGTGTTCACCAGAATTCACTTTGATTAAGCTAACATGGGACATGCCATTATGGTTGTTTGTGTGGAGCATAGACGTCAATTGCACGTTATCAACTCAGAAGGCATGCTGACATTAACTGATGTACAAACTTCACTTTGCATTTTAAAGGGAATGGTGGAGTCAGATTATTTATGAGATAATAAACCGAAACGGAATTCTCGTTGCTTATGAATGCTTGGTGGAATGCCATCGTTCTAATAACTGTCGAGTACAACTTGGGGCTCCCGAGACAAAAGCGGTTTTTCTCGGTCCAAATCAGTGTTCTAAAAGTAGTGCATGAACTTTGTTCTACACCTTTTCACATCAAGCTTTAGTCAAAACCCGCAATCCTTTAGCCAAAATCCGCAACCCTTTAGCCAAAACCCGTAGTCCTTTAGCCTCAACGCACAAACTTTAGTCACGCTGCAGTAGACGAGTCAGATCAAATGTATCGGAATATTCTGAAGTCAACGAATGTTGCGAAAAATTATTTTCTATAAATATTGATGCTGCAAAGCTTGGTTAAGAAATAAACAAGTGTGGGGGTTGCATGCTGCAGCACATGTTAATTGGAGAAGGTTTAACTGATCTACCCGTATCGTCAAACCATTTGACACATCTCGTACAGCTTCAGAGTTTCTGTATACTGTACTGTATACAGTACTCCTGGGAATAAAAATCTCAAGTGTAACTCAAACGATACATTGTTTTGCATTTAAACACCCTGAAATAAATCAAAACGTATATGCTTACCGTTTTGTATATCCACTTAAAGGTAACTCTGTTTTGGACATATGGATACATGAAAAGGTTGGGGATAATAAACAATGCTCACAAAAGACCCCTTTTGAACACCGTTTTCCAAGAAGCTATAGACAAAAACCGGTAATAATCGAGCCTCAACCGTGGTAATCATAACTTACGTTGCATCGTTAATAAACTGATGATAGTTATGAGGGTGTACTTTTACCAACGGTTTGTTATCTTCAGTAGGTTTTATGCCCCCTTCTGATGAACAGAGTTTAATTGTTATTGCAAAACAATGTATCGTTTGAGTTACACTTGAGATTTTT
>UZAN01040192.1:11246-22081 GCA_900618425.1 Echinostoma caproni
AATATTACGATGTCTGAAAACGTTCCCTTTTTTTCTACCAACCTTTATCCATTTGTTTCTCTTAGTTTGTTGCTAAAATGCTGACAAATGATCATCCGAGCACAAACATTGTTTAACCTCCACTACGGCTCCTAAACACGCTCCGAAGAATATTCACTAGGCTGATGAATGAGCTGGAGTCAGTTCATGAAACCACAATATTTATCTGTACGTATCAATGCTTTATATGTGAGGTGGAAGGCCGTGGGTAGCGACTTACTCACAGTACAACCGATAAGGCCCAGAAAATTAGTTACATCCCATATGGATGAGATTTAAATACTGATAAAATCACAGGGTTATCACACATAATCACACGCCATATAATGAGAATTTGAGGAAAAAATTCTTTAATTAGTATCGTAGGTTTCTGCAAATCAATCATCGCCCGTAATCTTGAAGTGCTATTTGTTAAGGTTTGATGCTGTTCGCAAATGCAGTGTTATCCTGAGAAATGGCCATAGAATAAATGTGGAAAAGTGTGAATCTTTAATCGGGATAGGTTTGCATTACATGAGCCGTTGATGGTATTTTCAGAGTAGTTCACAATGACATGAGTGTAACGTTTAAAATGCGGTGAAAACCGATGCGTCCATTTATCAAAGGGCAAATTAATTTCATGTTTTAAAGCTCCATACTCATAAGCGGGGCAGAGTTCTGATCAATGGACAGTGTGTATCATGTGAACAGTCACATGATTACAAGTTAGAGCATGAGCGGTGTTAAGGGGTATAGGCTGCTATTTCATTTCTTCAAATCCCCAAACCACAAGTAAATCTTCCCAATTATTTGTATCCCACGGCGATTCTGTTATTGATCGCTTTAACCTTCTGACGAATAATTATACAGTTTTCTATTCACTGAAACAAAAGAAGAGGATTACTGGGAATACAATTCACGGGAGCTAAGGTCCCGCTAAGTGGCTGTATAACACTTGAGAGCATATACACATACATATGCACATATTCATACATAACTTCGTGTGAAGATAAAGATATAAAGCGCACGGTCTCAGACGCTTTTATACAGCCGTGCAGAACAGTGAAGTAAACCGTATGAAATGACGGAGCTTATTTGTGGCAAATCGGTGTAAACTGTTTGAGAATAAGCAATGGTCAAAGTCAAAGTTTTATTACGGGTATTACTTACAAGCAGATGCTTTTCTTGTTCCATAGGGTGGTAACACGAATTGGACTGTAACAATAATGAACAAAATTCCATATGATGCATTCGGTTGTGTTTTATGTGCTCATGGATGTTGGAATGCAACGTTTGTTAATGATTCGTCAAGTTTTACCTTGAAAGAATCAATCATCTTGGCACAAAGAACATGAGATGGTAAGGAATTGTAGACAGTGCAGACTCTGACGGTAAAAGAATGACGTCGACAGTCCAGTCGAGATTTTTGGAGTATGAACTTGAACGGATGTCCCCGAAGATGAACGTTTGATGAAAACGTCAAAAATGGGCGTCAAGGGTGGTTTTGATTATGTAATATTTAGTACACTAAAATCAAGTCTCCTAGAATCCGACGATACTGAGCAGAGTATAGACCCAATGACTGCAGTCTCCCCGTGTATGAATCATAATACAGTCCTTTGACCATCTTTGTGGCGAGCCGTTGTGGACGCTCCAAAATCTTATTATCGCGTTGCAACCACCGATTCCAAGTTTGGATAGCATGCTCAATATGCGGCCGGATGTATACCGACAGAAGACGTGAGAATAAAGATGGTTCAAAACGACCGAAAACACAAACAAACAAATTGCCAAGCTCGGCGAACAGGCGAAATGGAATTCAGTTCACCCGAGCTACGAAAACCGATTTTCAATATTTTGTCGACCGAAAACACGTTTAAGTGGACTGACATGTTTGAGTGCTGTTGTTGACGCCCTGGCACAGTTAATAGAACAGCTCAGGTCTTCTTGAACTATAACACCCAAGTCGTTCTCTGTTGATCTATGAGGCAGTAATTCGTTTCCAAGGAAATAAGGAAACCGTCCATGGTGGCCTAACGAAATCACCTTGCATTTGGAGACGTTGAATTGGATGTTGTTCTCAATAGACCATTTGTGAGCTGCATTCAGTGTTTCTTGGAGTTCCAGCGAACCCCCACTTTCTGTCGCTGTCTTCCAGAATTTTAAGTCGTCTGCAAACAATGATAGGTAATAATAGGTAAGAGTGAGGAAATAGAATGTTGGATGAATTAAACGATTTAACAACTGGTTGTGTTTCGGTTTGAAATCAGTGTAACAAACTGGTGCTAATCCATCTCGAGTGGCTTTTAAATGCTATTAACAACAGACACCAAACCGCTGTTGACGAGCATTTAGATCGCCTAAATCAAAAATGGGATTCCGGGTTGATAATTTAGTAAACTAGATACCAATTAGTGACATAACTTCGTTGGGAGCTGCATCAAATGTGTAAATGACTGCCTCTGAGGTATGAATTAAGGTTTATGACTACAACCTTACATTTAGTAGCCGAGAGATTCAGCAGCTAAAGTCGGTTGACACGTGTTTCACATCTGCCTCGCTCTGCTCCCTCCCGGAGTACGGTATGTTGATTTCAACAATTCAGTGGAAGAACATGATCACAATCATGATGACTGTGGAGAGATGGAAATATTTTTATTTAGGTTTCGCTGCATTTAATGCGTTGTGATTCTATGCATGCATTCTGTGCGCAGTAGACCAGATTGCTTGATTATATTAAGGGCTAAATGAACGTTGTCTTCCTCAACCTATTCACTAAATGTGCAATGAGAATAACCAAATGGAATGATAAATATTTGGTCGGTATTGAGGGATAGACCAAGTTTTGGAGATTGAGAACAAAAGCTGTTCATGTGAAGGGAAGAGGGTGGCCGAAGAATACACTGAATTGCCCCTTAGAGCTGTGCGATACGGTAAATGAGGAGGAATAAACAACAATTTCTTTTACAATTGTATGGAAGGTAATTTCATAATTACTTCTCCAGTTTTTATATAGTAATTTATGGGAATGAGAGACACACCATTGCAGTTATCTACCTTTAGGCTATACGTTTTGATTCCGAATTTCGCAATGTACGGATTCAAAAGACAATGTTCCTAATCAGCTGATAAAGATATACGCGGGTGAGTATATGACGATTTGCCTAAAGGATTTCAATTTTATTCAAAAATGGATTAGATGATTAGATATTGCTTCCATGGCTGTGAGTTGAGGTTTCCTTCCGTTTTCTGTCTGAAAAATTGCAATTATAGTTTTCGATTTTCAAATCTGTAGTCAAATTGTTCAAAATGAGGAGCATATCGACAGTGGTATATCACTGTTTCACCTCGCTTGCAGTTCACTAGCATTATGAAATATTGAATTGTCAAAAGCCTACTGCAATTTAATGGTTCATTAGTGGATAATCACAATCAGTTGAAATTGTAATGATGAACGAAATTGTTGCTTTGCGTCGTTTCAGCTGAGAGAAATTCGATTCACGCTTGAATTGCAAATATATCGATTGAAATTTGCAAGCAGACGAACTGCTTGATTTGTTTGCACAGCGTCGTTCAATTTGGTTTTAAAGAGTTTTCGATCAGGGACAAATATTTTCCCCACCATGAGATCATTTTTTTGTCGGCGTTCATGCGATAAAGTTTTATCTTGCAACTTTTGTATTATTCACTTTAAGCAGTTTGAGGAGGGAGGATCGCGAATAACATTATATAGAATATGTAGGATTTGCATTGCTCCGTACAGTGCTAATAATTTATACAGTCTGGGAAGGAAAATGTATGTGGACTACTTACTGGTATGCCTGAAATAAGTTATCTATAGAGAGGTAAAGGATAATATTCTGAAACCCATTTGCAAAACGTTAGATTGCCACTTTGCATCCCTTCCCTTGGACTTTCTGTTTTAAGTGATTCATGTTGACATGCAGATTAGTGCTTCTCCACCATCCTCATACGTTATTCAAGTCGGGTCTAGTAACCGGAGCCGAAAAAAAGCTTACTGAGAATGTTTTCTGGATACGTTGGTTGAGGTTCTTGAATTTCTAAGTTGGTGGGAATGTTAAGAGGGTTTGCTCACTGTTTGAACTGTAGTGTAATGGCTGATGCGGGTATCTTTGGCTAGTTTACAGTCAAGAAATGCATTCATTTTTACCATGAGATTAGAAAATGAACTATGATAAAATGTAAATAGACGAAGATATTGTGAGACGAAGATAATTTTTTGCAGACTTCAAGCAAGTTCGTTTCAGACCTTCTTCATTTCACTTAATCAAATAGGGAACTTTTGAGTTACGACAAATGTTTAGCAAACACTGGTTCTTGTTGTGGTATGTTTACTGGTTTCCATAACTTGCAGGAAGATAAACCCATATCACGGCTATAGCTTGTATGCATTGCTAATTATTTTGCTATTGTGCATGTAAATTTACAAAGCTCATTGTGTGCTTTTTCTGATTTGGTGATAATCTCGTTTCTTGGGAATTTATTGATTCCCCAGAGATGTAAATGTATTGTGCCGAAACTTAGTTTCTAAAGGTCAAGAAAGAGTACTCGTTAGCCGTTTAGTTCCTTTTAGGACTCATCAACTGAGAGCGCAATATTTGTGTTCCGGAGAATCTCTGAGTTCGAGTGAATAATACAAAAGGCAAAAAATTCCATTTTATAAAGACTATTGTCCAAGGATTTTATAGTCAACTATTAACTATTCTGATTCTCAATCCGAAAATTTGCGGTGGAAGTCCGTGAAGAGATACAAAAATCATTTTCGCTCCTGATGACCGTTAACAAAGGCGAACCAACTGCCCTATGTTCGCTGTGGACCTTCCCAGAAATTCCTTAACAGTTTACTTTGAAAGTTTGTGATTAAATTAAATTTTGTTTCAAGACCTCTCATTGTACTCTAATCTCCAGACGACATGGTTGATGGAGAAATCGAGGAAGGATTTTATGAACTCTTCCGATTATATGGGAAACCATTTCAGTTTATGTAGTAGCTCTTGTTTTAGTGTGCTATCAGGATTTACAAATGTCACCATGGTAATTCTTTCAATAAATCCTGTTTTTTTTAAACGTTTTGTGTTGTCATCGAATGAATATAAGGAAAAAGGTTGCAATAATGGCATACACCTGGCGAAGAAAATTGCTTATAAATCAATAGAATGGGACTTTATTGGTTGATAGAGCTGCAATTTGTCTGAACTGGAAAACCACGTGATTCATCGATTATAAGTGGGCATTACAGGTAATAAGTACCCACTTGAGAATGAACTTCATGGGTTGAACAAAACGTTTACCATCTCTTTGGACAAGAAGTCACTCGGGTAGTTTATGTTTTACTTAAACTACCCGGGATATTTTTAATATTGGTATATGTTCCAGACTGTCAGTCATTCCGTGATTCCTCAGGCAAGCAATCAATGAAGCCAGCCCACTCAACGGAGGTAGCAGCACCGATAAAAGTGAACTCATTATCATTCTGTTCCTGCAAAACTAATCTGGTCCAGGAATAGAGGTTAGTCTTATTGTGTTCCGTTCCATTCATTCACTGAAACCACTGTTTTTTTCTGTTCACCCCAAAGTACCACGGGGGGTGTATGTGGTCAGGTCTGATTGTCGGTGTAGCCACCGCTGTGCGCTGTCAGTCAGTAAGAGGCGCAGCGTGAAACATGGCTAACGAGCGACTTAGATTCGAGTGCACTAACGGCACTGATCGGGTAGAGAAGAGGGAATACTCCCCTCTACCCCAAAACAATGTCTGTGCGCCGAGGAAAGTAAATGGCAGTCACAATGCACAAATCCTCGTCGTCCATCGGGACGGGAGGAGCTATGTGCATGCTGGATGGTCCTCACGATCTTATTGCTTCCTAATTCAGTAAATCTCCTGCTTAACTGTACTATAGCATTTAAGGGAATAGAAACTCAGTCGGATATTAAAAAATGCCATATTTGGTTTATCTGATAAACACGGTAAGTATTGTTACAACACAAATTATCTAAGACTAACATAAGTGGATAAAAAGAAAGGGTTAACGCTTGAGTAAACTTACCGAACAAAACTCAACAGCAATGAAAGAACAGATAAAGATAAGAGTTGCGTACCAAATGAACTAACCAGCACCAGTAATAAAGTAAATCAATTTGCGAATCGGTCAACGGATACTGCAGATTTTGGTCTGACTGAGTGATTTTATCTGCCTTCATCAGAGTAGCGTTCGTCCATTGTTCACTCGATGGATTGCCTGTTTTTGTCCTACACTTAATCAACACTAGTCTCGAACACATTGAAAAGGTTAACGCAACTATGCGCACATGCATGTGATAGAAAAATGTGCTCATTTAGTTTGGATGATGGGTTAAGACACAGTTGTGTGTGTGAGTGAGCTCACTGAAGTTAGAACTTGGACGGAAATTGTTTTATCGACTGTCTTGCAGACGAAAGAATATTGGTGTTGTCATTTGCAGCATTGTAAACAACTCCTGCATTGGACTAATGTCCGTCGATAGCGTGAAGAGCCGAAAACGAACCTCCAAATTCAGGCAAATAGAACACGAATTAGGTAATCTGAAAACGTGTAATTTTATCACTGGACATCAATTGGGTACAGTACTCAAGTTCTGAGCGATCACGTTCAGAAGCCAGGCGACATATGACAGAAATAAACGGGATATCGAGTCAAGCCACTTATTAGGCACCCTAAGACCAAGGAATAAAGAAGATCAAGGTATTTAAACAGACCAATCACAACCACTAACTCCATGGGGGGTTGTTTGTTGGTAATATGGGTAGGAATGTGGCAGTGAATACGGGATACACAAGCGTGAACCCAGCTAAGTGATGTCGAAAAAACAAGAGTGCACGGACAAGCAGATAAATATGCGCGAAACAATCTGATATATATCGGATGCGGAACGATTAATGTTCAGTCATATCAGAGGTGGGTTGGGGGTCACAAATGCAAACATAAGAGCTTCTCCTGAATCTGCATGTACATGTCACCCAAAATGTACCATGCCATCCATAAATCAACTATTACCTTAAGTAGGAGGGGGAGGGACAAGGTATATGACGTCAATAATGTTCGAATGCTGACAGTTGTGGGGGCACTGGTTATATCATAAAAACGACGATGCATCATGCTGTCAATGCTCAAGAAGATCGCGAGAGATGTTATATATGAGTATGGGCACAATTACAGACAGTTCTATAGGTGAACACATTCTATTGCGTTGACTGAATTGTTTCAAGTGTATTGTGGTCAAGTAGTCTGCTAAGAAATAACTATGCATTGACCTAGGAGCGATGAACTATAAACTGCAAATACATCCACTACAATGTGGGATGGGGGTTAAACGCGGGAAAGCAATAGAGCAAAACTAAGTGAATGCTAAATTGACTGGCGTGGGAAGTTTACCAAACTGTTTGATCCTGATCTCGTCCAATAATTGTCCATCTCATGCCTCATCTTACGGTTTAGAATAAGGTGCATACGTTGCGTTTCTCGACTGACATTAAACCGCAAATGATTGCTTTTCTGGATTTTGTATCGGTTTGGTTTAATCAACTTTGATATATTTCAGTAGAACCTGAAGACTCGTGGAGACTTCAGTATTACAATAAGCACTGACGAAGGCAGGTTCTTCTCTTGTCATTCATAAAACCTAGGCATATGGCGTTTGACAACCAGAAAGCTTCATCTAGTCGGGGCTTGCTGTATATTATGAATATTTTATTTGCCGTAAGGAGTGAAACCCATATCAAACGTCATCGAAATTGCCTAGTGCCTGTGAAAAACCGAATGGGCTAATCCAAACGTTCACCAACTAAATTTTATTTGTCATTTCGTATTCACATCTACACCTACACCTACTCGAAAGTTGTTGC
Source organism: Echinostoma caproni (assembly GCA_900618425.1). Classification (NCBI taxonomy): domain Eukaryota; kingdom Metazoa; phylum Platyhelminthes; class Trematoda; order Plagiorchiida; family Echinostomatidae; genus Echinostoma; species Echinostoma caproni. The sequence continues at coordinate 19,165 of UZAN01040192.1, forward strand.
ACAAGAACAGCACTATTTTAAGATGAACCTATAACCCTGGTGATTTGGTGTGGACAGTTTCAATTCAGGTGCATACAATGGCTGTAAAGTGACTTCTCATGTGATGGTAATGTGGCACAAATAAGTATCCTTTAAAACTCTGTACAACTTTATGGATATCGTTTTTAGCAATAAGAATGCATCCCATGTGCCATAGTCCGAATAATTTATGTAAACCGGTTGGGACAGAATAGGGGGTAAATATCACACTGGTCGGTTCAAATTGAAATTGGGGATTCCGTGGAAAAGTATGTTGCTTCCGATTGAAGGTGAGGTAATTAAGCAACATACATAAGAACATATTCCACCAAAATAAGTTGCGTTTGAGAGAAGTGACTTAGTTTGTTGCGTGGTTGAGTTATGGGTTGTACTGGCAAAGTTTCGTGTAATCATTGTGAAGAAAATAATCGATGATATTCAGTCGCCTCTCTGTTTGTCACGATTTGGTCATGGATTGAATTCCTGACGTAAGCATTGATTCATCTCACTCCCCGGATATCTATTACACGAACGAGCTAGTCAGTTTAGTTCGAGGAAGCCTAACCAGTCTCTAACATGAAACCAAAGGAATGTCCGTCGGGGTAGAAACTGGCCTGTCTTGGGATTTCGTTATAAATTGGTTCTATTCGGTGATAGATTGTGAGTTCCCAATGATCAAACTATTTAATATAAGACGCTGCGGATCATCGTTCAGTTCATTGTGATAATCCATCCACAAATTTCTGTATTACTGCGCGAATAAAGCCATTGTAGGTTTTTAGTTCACAAACAGTTCAAATTATAGAATGAGTTTTTCTGGGTAAAGCATTGTCATAAAATAAAGTCGTTCACCTAAGTAAGCTCGTTGGGATAATATACTCTTATTTCATAGAACGAAAGACAGTTTTTATAAAAAGGAATAAAATATGTGTGCCAGTACTCTGGTTGAGGTAATGAGGATCTACGGGAGGTTTTGCAAAAGGTTTTTGCACTATAATGCGCAAAGTCAGGACCAAAGTTAGAAACGATTCTATTCATTTCGTGCAACAATTATGACAATGCACGAAGTGTCGGATGCATTAAGAACGTGCGTTTTACAGACAAGCTAGAACAATCGAAGAAAACGAAAAAAAACTGATCCAAAAACATTCACATTCCGTCTTTTGAAAAGAAAGACTATAGCTTTGCGTAGCTGCCACAATTATCAATACGTCGGCGATGGTTCACAGTGTGACGTCAAGTGCCCTCAGCAACCGGTTTATGATAAATAAACATTGAATAGCAAATAATCTATTGAAATGAGACGTTTTGATACATGTACTTTACCCCGTTCGGGTATTTCACTGTTCTCACACATCTATTGATGTGGCGTGCAATCACGTGAATGTACGGGTGGGTAACAATGTACATCGTTGTATTATTGGCTCAGATAACACTACAATTACACAGTTTATAACCGAATCACGGCATTAGATTTTCAAGTTGCTCAGCTTGACGGCCAGCCAAATTTATCCACCACTATATCCCACACCGATCGCAGGCATGTCATACCTTTTGATTCAAGCATGCAAACATGCAAATAGAAATGATTGGAATGCATAACACAAACCAATTGAGAGGTGCAATTTGTCCAGATCAAAGAAGGATAAGACAACTGACAATAGGGCTCCAACAAGTCCGCATTATCAGACTGTCAGAACAAGGAAAAAAATGCCGCAGAAGAAGGGATAGAAGGATCAAATTAGAAGAAAGACAGCCTCCAATCCACAAGACATCAAGGGTGTATGGTTGGCAGTTATAATTACTGCGAAAATAGCTTTTGTCTGACAGATCACAATAGGAAATTCCGCATTATTGATACTGTTTATTTGCCCTAAATATTAGGTGAACATCTATGCTATAAACACAATTCCTTTCACACAATGGCTTGTCTATTGAATACTAACGTGCTGCTAACCAATTAGTTCAAATATAGTTTCATTCTACAGGAAAAGTAACATTCGGTATTTCTGTAAGTGATCAGTTTAAAAATGGCTGTTCAACATTCAGAAGTTTACTTAAAATTCAAAATATTTGGATGGGCAGGGACCAATAACGCACCGAGATACCAATTAAACATTTCCATCCAACGATTATTTGAAAAACCGGATTTTTGTAAGGGCTAATTTTAGTGATTCACACTGATGCCACACATAATACATCATTGGTCACACAAGGACGATGTTTGTGGGGAGAAACAAAGAACCACTGAAAATCACGTATGCTCTAAATCGATTCTTGGTAACGTCGGTTTCACAGTTTATTTCAAAACTCCAAAAGAGTTCAATGACCGATTCAATTTTTTAAGGTAGCTGCCGTTCGATCTATAGATAAAACGTAATTTGTCAAGCAGAACAATTGAACATCTTAGACTAGAATTTCGAGTTTGTTGAATTTGCACGGTCTTCCATGCCGCTTTGCATCGACGAAGTTTGGTGTTGTGAGGCATTTTTCAATATAGATGCTATACCACTTAACCTTTATATCTGAGGTTTTACAGTCATTTTTGGCATGTTAGCTGGAGATTCAATTTTTCTTCACAGAAGTGCAGGGCTCTAAACCGTTTCTGTTGGCTGATACATACAAAAAGAGAATCTTAGTCCGATTCCAATGGTAATTAACTACGCTAATTGACATCTGTCAGACAAACTTTGGATACCATTTGAATTTCTTAATCGTTTATCTAAGTATATGTGATATTTTGCTGTAAATGGGTGCATGTTAGGGGGGAATACCGCCATGCTTTATTGTTTGGCAAATCTTCCATCGAAAAAAGAGATTTCAGTTGCATTTAACTGCGATGGAAATATTAGTGATGACCGACACAGAACACTGAACAGCTGTTTCGTCCAGTTTGGGA